>VZTI01000139.1:2261710-2318477 GCA_013397865.1 Struthidea cinerea | reverse complement strand
CGGAGGGGGAGCCTCGCTGCGGGGCCGACACCGGCGGGGTCCCTCGAGCGGCCTCCGCGCCCCGTGGGGGTCGGGCGGTCGGTCAGCGGGCGCACGAGTGGAGCGGGACCGGGGAGCGGCAGAGGCTGTGCTCGGGTTTAATGCCGCGCACCGTTAACGACTTGACGGCCCGGGTTTAATGTGTGTTTTGAGCCCTGGGCGGCCCGGAGCTGCCGGGCGGCTGCTCAGCGCTTCCGTGACAGGGGTCTGGAAGCGACCGGCAGCTGGAACGAGGGATTTCTAATCGTGGGGCTGACCCGTTAATCGCCGCCGTTTAGTTTCAGTACCCGTAGCACGGCAGCGTGAGCACTTCAAAGGACGTGCTTACACAGAGCCTTCCGAGCTCTCAGTGATCGCTGTTACCGGGGATCTTTGCCGTGCACGGTATCGGTCCAGGGACCTCAGCGCTGTGTCTGGAGCAGGACTTGCCCTTCCGTCCCGCTTTCCTTTGCCCTTCCGTGCAGTGCAGCCCTTCACCCGCTTGCTACCGGACTGACCTCACAGGACACGGCACAGGGCACTGACTGTAACTGTGGGCTGATTTATTCCCTTCCCCAAGGCTGGATGTTCAAGTTTCCAGCAGTATTTTAAACAGAGTAATTGGAAGAAAAATAAGGAGGAAAAATATTTACAACCGGGGTGTGAAAAATGCGCTTTGCAATGTCATAATTCAGATTGGGTTTTGCTTTGTTACCTGGCAGAGAGCTGAATCTCTTTGTGTCACTTACGTTCATTCCCGTGCCTCTTGCCTCTTTTTCCATGGTGTATTTTCCTTTGAGATACCAGTCATTCCTTTGTTTTATGACTGTTATTATTGAGGGCTTGTAGATATTTCTAATCGGCAGGTTTTCAGTTGGCTAAACTGTGTCAGGTGACAGATGTGTCCTCTGGTTTCTTTCCTATTTCGTACAGAAAAAGGCTTTTGTTACAGTCTTTCCCAGAGCGGGAAAGCAGGCACAAGAGAGCAGCATAGGAGCTTTAGGCATGAGAATGCTGTTCAGTGTATTTATTTACCTATTCCAAACTCCAGTGTGTGATTTGCAGCGAATAAGAAGGACCCGTCTCTGGGAGGAACTGTGAACTGTGTTTTTTTGTTGTACTTGGCAGAAGCCAATGTTTCACTCCACAAATATTGGCTGAGCTTCCCTCTCTGCGCACCGGGAGTGATGGCTGTGACCATTCTGTGATGCCATCTGTCTGCTTCCCAGGTGTGGCATAAAGCAAATGTCGTGTGCAGCCGACCAAGCTGCTCTTTGGATATCACAGCAGGAACTTCTGCTTTTATCCCCGGAGAAAGAACAATGTCTGAGTTATTGCTGGGAAACATTTGGCTGGAGGGGTGTAAACTTTTAAAGAGAGTAGGATTTGGTTTGCTTATGTATATATATAAACAGGTAGCTTAGAGCTACAGATATATAACCCTATTCTTTACATTGAGATTGTAGTAAAAAAGAGACAGAAGTTAGATCCTGGCAGGTCATTGGGTGTGGTATATGTAGAATTGGAGCAGGATGTTTTTTCAGGTGCAGGAGGGACGTGGAAAATGAGTTATCCAGAAAAAAAAGGATATAGAAATGAAAGAGTACCTGAGTGCATATTGGGGGTGTACTAAATATAAATATACTGTAGTCAGAGAGGGGCAAAAAAAGCTTGAGACTGTAATGGACTGCCAACAGAAGAATTCAGGTCTTCCATAAGCTTAAGAGTTGTGGGCAAGGAAGTTCCACTCAGCTTTATTTTGGTGTGTAGGCCAGAGAATACAAAGTCTTGAAAATACACATGAAGGACAATAAAGAAATGGCATAAAATTTTTTTTTTGGCTCGTTTGTCACAGTAGGTTGTATCATTTGAGTCTGTTTGCATCATTTCATTCATTTTCCAGCTTTTAAATTTGGTGGTGCTTAGTGCAGCCAGGAAATACTTGTTTCTTCATTCCCCAAAGAAGCAGAACCAGTGCCCAGCAGAACCTGAAGTACTAACTGGGGAACCTCATCCTTGCCTGTCTCATCTGGCTCTGGTTAGTCCACAGCTGCTGGATCTGTGCTAACACAAGGTGTGACTTTACCTCCCATGAAATGAACAGCAGGTTGTTTTCCCACCCAATCTGAAATATGTGCAGTTTGCAATACCTCTTAAAGCAACTAGTATGTGGTGCTGGTGTCCTGGAACAGAAGCAAGCTTATCTGAAAGCAGAAACACAGAGGAGGCTGGAATTGATTTAGGTTTAATTGCATCTCAGGAGAAAGATTGTAAATTCCTTGCCTCTCTTCAGGTTTTCATAGTGTTTCTGATTTTGTCAGCCCGGGTGAGACGATGATCATCTCATTAATGTGTTGCATTAAATGCAATCTTAAAATCTTAAAATACGTCTCAGTGTATTTGGATATGTGAGATCCTGTATTTGTAAGAAGAGACAATGCAAAACTCATTATTTCCCTTCATCATTTTCAGTCTTCTATAAAATGGGAATACTTATTGCAGTTCTTGGAATCTGGTTCAGCTCTTCACTTGTAAAAGCAGATTCTAAGGCTGTGACAACATCTCTAACTACAAAGTGGCCTTCAACTCCTTTGCTCCTTGAAACAAGGTAAGTGCATTGTGATTTTTTTCATTGTCAGATCAGAATATTCTTAGAGGATAAAGTGTTCTCTTTGTTTATGTGGCACTTTGGTTTCTGGTCACTACCAGCAGTAATAACAGGCTGTGCATGGGGAAATGGGAGGAGTATTTTAGAGGAGACAGTAGCAGGTTTTTTTTGTGATAAATTCTTTCATCGTGCATTAGAACAAACATTAATAACCATAAACTATGATATAGTTGGTATTTTTTATGAAGTTTTACTCAAAGCATCAGATAGAGGAGTTTAGCATGGCCTTGTGAGATTCCATAGCTGAATGTGTTTTACTTCAGTGTTGTAGGCTTTGTAGGTTTTGATACACGTCTGCTGCTTGTGTGCATTTAGCTCAGTAAAGCTTGAGTTTAACTTTGTTCATGTGAGTTGTGCATTGATTAAAGTCAATTGCTTTGTTAAGAGTTGTGCAAGTCACCCTGGGAACATTTGTTCTATGGTATTAAAGACCTTTTTCTTTAAGATGTTGTGTAAAAAGAAAGCCAAATGCTGTCTTTTCACTGCCAGTCTGGTTAGCACTTTTGAAATCCCCCATTGTTTAATTTTGTCATGTTTTAGTTTGGAGATGTCAGTTGGACTTTTAGAATTTTAAGTTCCTGTGTGCTTAATTTTGTATCACTTCAGGGTATTGCCAAATGTGGAATTTTGCCTGTTTTACTGCAGATTGTTTCACATGAAAATAGTTGAGCATTGCTGGGTTTCATCCACATGAGCGTGACTTTCGTTCAGAGGACAGATGTGTCCTAGGTGAAATTACTTTTCTGTAACCTTCTCTGGAGAAGCTGAGGACTGAAAATTCCTTAAGCAGTAACATGCAAAGCACAGGTGTTAATGCCAGGATTTAAATACCCTGACACTGTGGGGCTGTGTGAAACTCAACCTAAGAGAGTGTGAAACAGTAAGCACATAATCAAAATAATGTGCCAAAGACTTGAGCCACTGTATTCGAAGACTTTGGGTAGGGAAGGATTGTTCACCTGGGATGAACTGCAGCATGATGCAGCACTGCAGTGTAAGATCACTCCTGCTGTTCACTGCACTTAGCCCAGCACTGCCATTTGTTACCCAGGGGTTCAAGCAGCACTTGCCCTTGGAGGGGAGCACACAAGTTACTGTGGCAGTGAGCAGGCTCCAAATCTTCTGTTGTAGCATCCTCTAGCATAGCAAGTTTGTTACATGTGTGGACATGATACAGTATTTGTGGTTAGCAATGTTTAGAGAATGAATTTCAATATCTAACCTTGTATACACACCCAATTAGATGCTTAATATATGGGAATTATAACATGATTTGAAGCTGTGACTTCTCTTTTTGCTTGTTTAAGAACAAGCAAGCAGGGAACCTCCACCAAAGCCTACCAAAGCTCATAATTACAGTAATCTACAGTTTGTTTCAGCAAAAGCAACAAAAATGTGTTTCTCATAAAAGAGAGATAGCAAAGAAATGCATTAGGGAGGAGAGCTACCGGGATGGACACTGCTGCCTGTTAGTGGCATTTAAAGGATCAGTAGGTGCCTTACGAGCTGCTTTCATGTACTGTGTGTTTGTCCTGGTCTGCAGCTATTATTTGTTTGGGTTTGTTTGTTTTTAACTTTCTGGAGTGCTTTTTCTGGTAACACAGTTTTCTGATACAGGTAAATACATGGTAGGTGCTAACTTTCTGTAAAGCATTACAAGGTATTAGGTTTGTAACTCGAGAGAAAATTTGCAGATCTAGCTCACTCTTCTCATCTTACTTAGTGAATTTTTATCAGAAGAAGGTCAAGAAAAATTCTGGAATTTTGTTGAAGCCAGTGAGAATATTAAGACAGCTGAGCATGATGGTAAGTTTTTATAGTCTTTTTCTTGATGCTGACTGATAGTTGAAAAATATGCCACAATATTTTATCTTCCATTGTGTTAGTCCTCATTTGACTTCTAAAATACTAATTTCAGTAATATTTTTTGCTGTAATGTGCTCAAGGCTTTTGGATGTCCATTTGACAAAAGCTGTAGTGGATGAATCTGAAACATTTTGCTTGCTAGATCCTTGTTCAGCATGAAGTATGAAATACTTTAAATGCCTTTTCTCTGTGTTACTATTTCTCAGCTGAAATTAAATGGGAGCTCTGAACTTTTTCCCTCCTCCCCAGCTCATGTTTACATCCTCAAGAACGTATTCAAGTGTACTCTCATGGATCTCTATTGAAGTTCACTCTCATCCATCTGTAGAATTGGCTGTAATGAAAACAGAGGAGAAATGGTCATGTGCATACTTAGAATTAATGTCACGGGCTTGTGTTGATATAAATCACACTAAGATGAGAAGCCCCTCTTCAATGAGACTGTGGGATAGAAAGATAACTGCTTGTACTTTGACTTTGCAGGTAGTGATTATTCTTCTTACCAGGAAATGCTGAAAGTAGCCTGCCAGACTCTGTCACCTTTGCAGCAGAATTTGTTGAAATTTTCCTTGTCTTTACGCTCTTATTCTGCAACGGTTCAAGCTTCTCAACAGGTTAGTACAGGAAATGCTCAGACGATGTGCAGAGCATTTTACCAAGGCTCAGGAAGGAGTGAGCTGTGGAAGGAAACATTTGAGAGCATAAAAAACCTGAACTGATTAACTGCTCTGTACACCTGAGCTACAGAGGGGGTGCATATACAGATTTCATGAGGTGCTGAATTCTTGTCTAGAGCAGACTAAAGAATTGGCATTTGGACATGTCTGCATATCTTTGTGCCTGCTGCACCTTTAATTGTGTGAAGATTTTTATGAGGACCATCCTTGTGGCTGCATTGGTACTTGTGATGCTGCTGCTGTTCCTGTTGCTCAGCTGAACTTACCTGAAGATAGTAATCCATATATATATGTGTGTGTATATATATATTTATGTAGTGATTGGAACCCATAAATTAAAGTTCATTGTGTTCTCTGTTCTTTTTTAATCTCTGGGTATCATATGATTCATTGCAAATTGTCTCATGTTAGGATGTGTTTTATTTAAGTAATACTGTAGAACATCTTTCTTGTTCATCTGGAGTCATTTTGTCATTTGATATTTAACAAATACAGATGTTTGGGATGTCTAAGACCAAAAAAACCCTCAACCAAAACCCCTAGAATTGCAAGCCTTGCTTTCTGTACCTGCAATTAACCTTACAGTTAATAGTAACAGACCGAGAAATAAGTTAAGGCTTAACTCTCCATCTTGCAATTTCACCTTGCATTTAAATTATGTCATAAACATGGAAGAAGTACTGGCTTGGAATGTAGCAAATGTACTGTTTGCTGCACAGCTACACTGCTATAATTTTCACTTGTTCTAAGGGCGAACATTCAACCTGCATTATTATAAATATTTTATACAGATAGCAGCAGATGAATCTCCACCAAAGGGCTGTGCCCTGTTTTTTGTTGTGCATGGGGAGAAAACCTGTGAATTTGACTCTCTTGGAAACCTTTTACAGGCAGCTTCAGACAGGTATTTGCTTAATTTCCTATTATTGGATTAGCTCTTAAAATTTAACCTGTTGGACTTACTGCTGTGAGGAGGTTTTAATAAACCTGTTGTTTCTATGTTCTTCAGTGTTGATTTCTCCTGTTCCTTGTTTGCACAGGAGTGGCAGCCTCTTATTTGGTATTAATTCAGATTGCAATGATTGTTTTCTTATCCCGTGCTCTTTGATAATTCTGCCAGGAAGAGGAATGTGCACAGGAAAATTTGGAAACAAATTCTGGAAATAGCTGGAAACTATTGAAGGACAGTAGGAATTCTCAGGAGTGTGTAAAACCTTCAGTATGTAGGGAAAACAGAAGGAGCTGGGCTGCATATTCAAATGAGAGTTAATGTAACAAATTGTTTTATGAGTGGCTGAAAGCATGCACAGTATTTTTTTCTCTGTGTAGTTTTCTCAGCATTGACAAAGAAAACCATTACCACACAATATATTTAAAATTCAGATTTCTCTACGAGAACAGAACTTGATTGTAACTGCTAATAACAAAAAGGATGTATAAAATATAATACTTATTAAAAGAAACTCCAACCAAATAACAAACCAAAACCAACCCAAATCCTTGCATTTCAGTTTGTTTTCATAATATGAAAACATTTTTGTTTTCTATATGATTTTTGTAATCCTGGTAATTTGGCTCCTTTAAGCATAAAGAGTTTTTTTGTCAATGCAGGCATATCTATAGCTCACATGCTATTCTTCTGACTTACTGGGAATATTTTAAGTATTTCATTGCACTTTAGACAAAATGTAAACAAAGAAGCTGAAAATAGATTTCTCATTCACCTTCTTGTTTGTATACTAAGCCAAGGACCAGGTTCAAATGAATTTGTGCCCTGGGCACATCTGTTCTATCAGCCTTTTTAATTTTTCATACAGAATTTATGAATCACCATGGGGAGAGCAAGTTAATTGGAAATTTAAGGGAAGATGCTCATTTTTAAAATTAGGATCATATTAGATTCAAAATAGCTCTTAGTCACTTGTTTCCTTTTCATGTGTTCATTTTTCACAAAGCTTTTATCAACGTGCATCGAGTGCTGCCAGCCTTGATACAATATGTGGGCATAGCTTGACACATGTATTGAGTGAGAAAGGAACAGTGATTAAACAGGAGAAGAAATGTGAGGAAATGCTGTGAATCACATTCTTCTCTGTCTCCTCTTAGGCCAAAGCCATTTCTGTTCAAGGGGGACCACAAGTACCCAGCATCAAACCCCGAAAGCCCTGTGGTCATTCTTTATGCTGAGATTGGCTCAGAGGAGTTCTACAGACACCACAGGAGGCTTGTTTCAAAGGCTGAGGCAGGAGAAATCACCTATGTCCTCAGACACTACATTGCTGTAAGTATATTTGGGCATTGTAACAGAGGTATTTGAAACAGAGTAACTGGCCTTGGGTTTCAAAAAGAAAACGGACCCAGGTTTGTTCCCTTTAAATTGACATTTTTCCTACTGTTGTTCATTTACTTGGAATACTCAAAGCTTTATTTTTTTATTGCATGTAGCTGAGTAACACAGAGTATTTTAAATCTCCTGATTGTTTAAATAAAATCGTTTGATTTCACAAATCCGGACTTAAATTCCAGATTAATTAGAGACTTTAATTTAAAAAAAAAAGTGTTTCTTTACGCATATTAGATCATAGGAAATAGTCAGATCTTTCACAGTCAGTGCACTTAGTTACTTCAGTTACTTGATATAAAAAGCAAGGATTAACATTAAGGTACCATTTTCACATGAAAGGCATTGTTTCTGTAGCAATTTTTTTACAGGACCACTTACCATTCCTAGTGCAGTTTATCCTGGTTTCCATCTTCCTCCACTAAATTGTCCATAGCCACTGGATTAGTATTTAAAAGTACATTTCAAAAGCTATGAAAAACTGGAGTTCTTTGATTTGTTACCTGAATATTACTAAGTATTGCCAAAACCTGCACTGTAGCAGTCAGGCTTGAATGTGGGGGAAAAAAAAAAGGGTGTCAGCTGGTTCACTTCCAGTATTGTACTTTTGATAAAATAAAGTCATCCATTGCATACACCACTTACCTTTTGTAAAAGGAAGTAGTTGTTTATCAGTGTTGGGAGGAGTACTTACATTCAAAATTCAGTGTATTACACTTTAGGTCTTGGTACTGTTATGTGACTCCTGTATACTTCAAAATACTTTCAGAAAGTGATCATGTTTCTCTCATTAAAGGCAGAACTAATTATGCACCTGTCTTTTGTCATTATTTTATTTCGTGTCGTTCTCTGTGGTAACTCTTCAGTGAATGTTTCATTTTTGAACTTCACAGCTGAAGTTCCTTTCCACCTTCTGTGTGATTTGATGATGGGAGTCTATCCCCCTCTGCTTTGCTCACACACTGAATCCTGGAAACGTTGTTTTGTGTTCCTCTTTACTTTGTGTATTTTGATGTCTTTTTGGTTCATAGAGATAACTCTTGCTTGCTGAACTTCAAGAAGTGTGTTGAAATACAGTAGGAAATAAAATTAGAGTATGTTACTGCAGAGGCACTCGTGGTGTTTGTTTCTCGCTACCAGTTATGTCTGAAATAGCAGATTGAGATTTCTTAGCTTTGGGAAGTGGCAGCTTTTAATCTGTGGATCAAAACAAAGATGGCAATATCACCCTGTTGGCTTTTCCCTACAGAATCCCAGCAAAGAAAAGGTTTACCTCTCTGGCTATGGCGTAGAACTGGCTATTAAAAGTACAGAATATAAGGCCAAGGATGATACCCAGGTGAAAGGTGAATTATTATTTTAAGTATTTTTATGTGAACATTTCAATTTTGCCAAGATAATTTTATATTTGTTTTGCTATGGATGTCTGAATTGCAGATATTTTTCTTTCCTTAGCTCTGAAATCCCTTTTGGGAGCATATCTTTGCCATGGCACTTGTCTTCTGTCTTTGTGAAATGCTGGAGTCGTGGCCCTGGACTAGATCTTAGTAATGGCACTACTAATGCAACTAATTTTTTACCAGATAGCCAGCTTCTCCGAAGCAGGTGTAAAGCAGTTTATCTACTTTAATTTGCCTTAACTGATCCATCCTCAGAGCAGAATGTGTTCCCTGTTCCTGGTTTGTTTTTTTTTGGGAAGACAGAACTTAGAATTCTGCATGGTTTTTTTGCTTTTGCTGCTTTTATAGAGCACTGATCTCTATTTTGATAGTGTAATCTGGTGTATACTTTTTCTTTACGTGTGCACATACACATACAAAACCCAGGTTTTCCTGCTTTGCTGTTTGTGAATAGCTTGGTGCTAGTGGGGTTCTCTGTGTTCACAGGCACAGATGTGAATGCTACAGTCATAGATGAAAATGACCCTATTGATGAAGTGCAAGGATTTCTCTTTGGAAAACTAAGGTAAAACTCAGTTGGACTTTGTCATATCAAAAACCTTTTTGCAGAAATGCCAATCTTTTGCTCTGTTATTATTTTTTACACGTCTGAGTTTCCTGTATGTGTTAGCAGCCTACCTTTTTTATGTGGTAGTTTCTTTAAATTAGCAGCAGACTTTCTTTTAGGAAACCACAGAAGTTGTTTGACCCTTGTATCCTTTTAGGCAGCTGTATCCTGACTTGTCAGAAGAGCTGAAAGAGCTCAGAAAACACCTCGTGGAAAGTACCAATGAAATGGCACCTTTGAAAGTATGGCAGCTACAAGGTAATCTGGATAAAGGCTTTCAGTTATGGTCTACAAAAACTCAATGTAAATATGTTTTCTGGTGTTCTACACATTCAAAGTTAGTGGTTGTGTACAGTTGACAGAGTTTGACTGTAAATTCCTGCATTCAGTCTCACTTGGAAAATACTTGTGTTTTTAAAGTGCCTTTTTTTGTAGAGTCCTGGTGAAATAGCTTTTAGGATTGTTTCACAGGACTTCTGACATGAGGATTGTTTTCTGTATTGTGAAGTACAGTAAGCTACTTGCTCTTAAACTGACTGCTTGTATGGTCTGCTGAATGCAGAAAAGAAAGGAATGTAAAGTTTCTTTCCATGATCACATGTTTGAAGTGAAATCTTGAGATTTCTCAAGTCCAGAGGAAAACTGTATTTCAAAATCAATTACATGCTGCTCTGGCCTCATTCCCTGGAAAACATCTGTAAAGGCCTGTGAAAAGGCTTTTCATCCTCTCAGAAAAAGTAATTTGAAAGGCTGAGTGTATGTTGTAGCCACAGGGAATCTACCTATATCCAGTGGAAGGGCAGATCCTCCCACCTCAGCCAGAGAAAAAAAGAGTGCTGGTCTGGACTCACTGAAGCAACCTGTAGGCAGCATACACTGGTTCAGTTGGAAAGGGTTGCTTACTTCAAGGCTGCACACAGAAGTTGAATACAAAGAGGATGAGTTTAAAAGAAGTACCTGTAGGTGCAGATAGAAAGTGAATTTTCTTAGGTAACGTGCAAAAAAGTTGAAAGCTAAAGTTAAGATGTCTCTGCATTGCCTTGGGTTCAGTTTTGAGTTCTTGACTTCTGTTTTTTCACTTCCAAGATTTGAGTTTTCAAACTGCTGCTCGCATTTTGACTGCTCCCCCTGTGGATGCTCTGATGGTCATGAAAGATCTTAGCCAGAACTTTCCTACAAAGGCCAGGTAACTTTAATTTTGACTCCTGGAAAGTTTTATTACTCTCCTTTTCCTGAGCAGGACCTGAGACAAGCAGCACTGGTTGGGTTAATTCTGACTTCCATTTAGCTGGAAGCAAACACTGGGGAATGTTTATGCTGGGAAGTTCTTCAGCCCACGGTTACAAAGAGGACTTTACAGTATTTTTCTTGGATGGCAGCTGATGTGGACTGGTAGAAAATTTGCCAGAATTGCCCATGCTATTTTATTGTGAAATGTGTCTAAACCTATTGCATGAAGTTGTCAAGAATTTACTGGCTGGGTTTTCTGTTTGGTGGCCTTAACATTTATCTTTTCACGGGGTCCCACTCTTCTTCTGGGCTCCACTTTGTCAAACAGCCCAGCCAGTCTCATGTCAGAGGCTGATGTGCAATACCACTGGTTGCTGCACTTTGTCAGTGACTGTCTTTAACATGTTCAAATCAGTCTCAAAAAATTCAATAATGATCTGGCATGGCCAGCCAGTCTAGAGATATCTTGATAAATTCCATTGCCTAGATTGTGAAGATAATATTATAGAAACTCCTTCCCTTTGAGTAGGTGGAGAGATACCTGAGATGAGAGTAAAAAGAAACTGATTTCTGGTCTTATTTCCCATTACCTGATGTTAAGGTGCTGTTTAGAGCTTCTTAAGGCAGGCATTGCATCTTACAGTGTTTTCAGCCTGATCTGTGGGCTGAACTTGCCTGCTCTGTGATGGTGCAATCACTAGGAAGGAAAGGAATGGGAACCCACCACGAGGAGTGAAATCCCCTATTTTCTGTTGCTAGCCTTCAACTTTACATTTTTGGCAGCTGCACACTTTTATTATGGTTAATGTGAATTTAGACACTGGGAACTGGCATGTGGTGAACATTTTTGTGCTGCTGGATTATACAGTGTAAGAAAAATGCTGCATCCTACTATTTAATGGTATCACCAAGTGCAACTGCTTCTTGCTGCATCTCTTTACACTAGAAGGTTAATTATCTTGATATGTAAAGTACAAAAGATAGGATAAGTAGATGTCTATCCAGTAGATAAACAGAAAGATGATTCACAGTATGATGTTTTTACTGTTGTAGAGCCATAACAAAAACGGTTGTTTCTTCTGAACTCAGAGCAGAAATTGAAGAGAACCAGAAGGTAATGTGTCCAGAAAGTAACATAGTGCCTTTGCACTTATGTTTACATGTTGCTCAAGATAATCACCCAGTGTTTTCACACACAACTTTGTAGTGTGCACCTGGGAAGGGAAGAAGTGGTGGATTTTCAAACATGGATGAGGAACATAACTAAGCTTCTCTACTCAAATATGAAAATACGTCTCTTGTTAGAAATTTATTGCTTGAAAAGCAGCTATATTAAGCATGAAGATGCAGAAGAAAATTAGTTCTTATTATCCTGTTTGAGATGATGTTTAGATATCTGTACATATCAGTGATCACTGGGAAGTCACAGAATAAATTCAAAACCTGCCGTGGCTTTAGAATGATTCATACTGTGTGGTGGAAATGGTTCCAGTGTTGGTGCTTTGAGAGTGAAACTAGTGAAGGGATAAAATTCACCAGCTAAGTCTAGATGTGCTTTGAAACAGAATCATAAAACCCCTCAGGTCATGAGTGGCCTCTGGAGGTCACCGAGTAGACTCTGTATTTGCAGAAGTGTTTCAGACAGCTCAGTTGTGTACTTGGCATTAGCAAAGCACTGGAAAAACCCAAAAGCCACTTGGGAGTTTTGTACAGGCTTTTGTACAGAACTTTGTGCAATTAAAACATGCCAGGTAGTGTGGTCTGGATAGAGTGCAAAACAAAAGTTCAAGATAGTAATGAAAAAAAAGTCAAACAACAGCGTTTGCCATAGGAGCTACATTGCTCTAGTCACACATTTCAGTCTCATTTGGTATATTTAGAAAAAAGACAACGTATATTAAGTACACAGATATTGTTTAGACTTCTAATCAGTGATATTTGGTGAGTCTAGTAGTAAATGCAAAGGTACTTACAAGTCCCCTGAGACTCCTGGTCTGAGAGAGAAATGCCTTGCTGTTCAGTAGTCATAAAATCAGAAGAGAAGGGGTTTGACACTCTTGTCCCATGTGGTTCTGGAAGGGACAAAGTATAGGATGTAAGTCCAAGCTAAAGCTACCTGGTGGCCTTTCTGTCATGTGTTAGATCAGATTCTGGTCCACAAGTAAACCCATGATTTTGTGGATTCACTTTTATTCAGAGAATACCTGGGCTACTAGATCCAGACCAGGCTGTATCTAACCCTGCCCTTCAGAGCTGTTCTTTGCACTACTCAGTTTGTGTGGGTGTTATTTGCTAGTTAAGTTCACTGCTACTATTGTGTTAGAGTTTACTATGTAATTATCCACAGAAAGATACAATTTAACACTCAGCTTTTCTTTGGGAGCCTTATTTATTTAATACAAAAATGTAAATTTTTTCTGATCAGAAGCTACTTTCCTGTTCTTGGTACTTCACGTGGTGCTTTTGTTATCTTCTGTTTGCTTTTCTCACAGTCTTCATGATGGCAGTGTTGTAAAATGTCCAAATACAGTGTTTCTCCTTTAGTGTTCATCATCCCTCTAAATAGAACTTTGTAACTGGTATTGCAAGACAAGATGTATTGGAAAAAAACCCACATTAAACTCCTTAATAGTATTTTCTGTGCAGAGCACTCTTCTAATGGCTTCCTGCTTCTTTTCAGTATTTCAAAGGAACGTTAGGATTGCAACCAGGAGATTCTGCCCTGTTCATCAATGGACTACTTATTGATTTAGACACTCAGGACATATTTAGGTAGGAATGTTTTGTTTTTCACAATAATTGTATCCTGTTTAGAAACTTGCAATCCTGCTTGTGCATGAATGATAAAGTTATTTAGACAGTTTTGGACCTTCTTCTTAATCTAGACTAGATTTGATTGGTAAGTACTGTAAAAAGCAAATCATAGTTCCTTGTCTTATTCAAGTGCATTTCCAACAAAAAAATCTAATGTGAAAAGTGGAATACCCTTGAAGATTGGAATGGGAAGTCACCTTCGTGCTGTTCTTTTGACCTGTGCTGTGACTAGCAAGATTTTGGTGTCTCAGGCTGTCGGCGTGCAGATTTGTTCGGAAGGCAGCAGACCGATTCTCAAAGGACAAACCACTGTAAATTTCTCACCTGGAAACCACCCTCTATCTTTGTAAAGATGTGTTTCAATAAAATGGAATTGAAATGACACACACACGCACACATATATATATAATGGATTAGTTATCCTGATTTAAAGTAGTTTTCCCTACGAATATTAATGGAATAGATTTAAGTTATCTCAAGTTTCTTATGACAATAAGAAACAGGTGATAAATAAGAACTAATGCCCGGACATGGCTGACTTGTTTGTGCCTTTCATCTGTTAACCCTTAGGGTAAGTTATTTGCTGTGGCGTTAAAATTTCAGCCCATTTTGCTTTTCCTTGCAGCTTGATTGATGTGCTCCGCAACGAAGCCCGTGTTATGGAGGGCCTGCACAGCTTAGGCATTGAGGGGCTTTCCTTACACAATGTTCTGAAGTTGAACATCCAGCCATCAGATTCTGACTATGCTGTGGACATCAGAAGCCCTGCTATTTCAGTGAGTACGAAATTGTTTCTTAATTGTATAGTTCTCAGTGTAGTGTCTGATTTGAAAATATTTTAGTCTCAGACCAGAGCAGGAGGATTGTCAGTCATTTAAATGCCTTTACTTTTTCTCAGTGGATCAACAATCTTGAAGTTGATAGTCGGTATAATTCCTGGCCTTCCAGTGTGCAAGAACTGCTGCGTCCCACATTTCCTGGTGTGATCAGACAAATTAGAAAAAACTTCCATAATTTTGTAAGTAATAATCTGACTAGATGAAATGTGCATTTTGTTTCGTCAAGAGCAGGAACATCAGCTCTTGCAGCTTACCTCACATACACACTGGATTCCCAGTCACTTAAATAGCTTGGGAGAGAGGATGCTTTTCTAAAAGGTTATGTTCTCCTCGTATTAGTAAGTTGTGGCTGAGATTCAGAGATTACTGAGCATGATTCTCTGGCATCTATTAGATGCCAGGAGTTGTTTTGTCAATGGACAAAGTTATCATCTGATAAATAACAAGTTGGTGTGTTGCAACTTTGTGATAATACCTGGAGTTGTCAAATTTGTTAACTATTGTCTTCTTAGCAGAGTGAAGACCAACTTCAGTTGTTTCAGTTAGAAAGCATTCATGCACCAAGACTTGAATAAATGATCAACAGCCCTCAGCTTAGTCCTAGGTGTCCTTTTAGTCTGTAGGTAAATTACTTAAACTTAGATCTGATGAAGAGTTTGCAAATTGTGCACTGTAACTCGTGTCATGTGGTAAAATGGCCCTATGGAAATAAAGAACTTTGATTAGGGGAAAATAGGGCCTTGAACCATCTGAAGCTGTGGGAGCATTGATGTGTTACCTTTTTCTCTGGAGTTCAATGCTTTTAACATAGAAATTTTTAAATTATAAGACAACAGTTGCATGAGTGAAGGACCCTACATGCAGTCTGAATGGCCCAGTTCTGTCTGGGTTGGGACAGCAGAGAACACCTTGGCAGCGTTGGCTCTCCAGGACACTAAGCAGGGCAAGTGTTGCTCAGTTCTGACAAATACCTGCCTCCCAGGCACGTGGGAATGGGTGGATTTGTGTGCAGGCAGAGGCAGGAGCCAGTGTCAGGCTATACTGAGATAAAGGTATCAAGTGTGTAAGGAGTCCTGTCTCCTCTGGTTAAAGGAGTTCATTAGACTGGGTACTGTGGATAATGGCCTTAGACACTTTGGAAGAAGCCTTTTATTTAATGAGTCTCATCTCCCTGGCAGTGTATAAAGTAGGCCTGATGATAATTCTGCACTGAGACATGGATAAAGTGATCTTTGATCAAAACCCCCTCTTGAATTCTTAAGGGAATGGAAACTTTTCACTTGGTTATTTGTATACAGGTGCTGATAGTGGATCCTACTCATGAGACCACAGCAGAATTACTGAATGTGGCAGAAATGTTCTTCAGTAACCACATCCCGCTGAGGTAATTGTTGTGTTTTAATGTTTGGGGTTTTTTTTACATCAGTTTTATTCATGTGACTTTTTCAGTTGTAAAATTTTCATTTCTAGGGCACAGCAGAAGTGTCACATGCCTTGTATTTGAAGTATGTGTATACTTTTTGAATATAACTTTCTCTACTAGCAAAACAGAGTTCAGTTTCTGTAACAGCCCAAAAGAAATTTTAAAGTTTTGGATGAGAGAGGGATGAAAAGCAAGATTCTGATGGACTCGTTGCAGATTATATGTCCTAAATTTGATTCCTGGCCACTCTGCTCAGCATCTTCCCAGGCTATTCTAGTAAAAGCCTGTGTCTAAGATGACGATCACAGCCAGCAGTTGTAGGAAGAGTCAGTTCTTTAGTAGTGTAGTAGATTAATAACCTGAGGATTTGTGTGATTGCAGGATAGGACTGGTGTTTGTAGTTAATGACTCGGAGGATGTTGATGGGCTGCAGGATCCTGGTGTTGCCCTCCTGAGGACATACAATTACGTGGCACAAGAAGTGGACAACAATTACGCTTTTCAGACTGTCATGTCTGTAAGTATTAATTTAAAAAACTGATGTTTTAGTATTTTCCATGTACATAAGATTATGTTAATGGACTAGTATGTAGATAATGGAAGGAATTGTTCTTTGGCTTGGTTAGTATGCAGAGTATCTCCAAATACTGGTGCCACAGAATACCTGTGTCCTTGTAACATGCTTCTGACCTAACCTGACAAGTGAGACTAGGTTTCCTTGTGACACTTAACACTTCTGCACGTGTTTCTGATCCTGTCCCTTTGCTCATTCCGTCTGTGAGTTCTGAGCTGCTCCATCCCTTCAATATTATAATTTGGTTTGAATGGTTCCAGCTGTGTACCCTTGCCACATTAAAGGGCAATACAGGTGCTAGTAAATTAATTTTAAATTAATTTCACCTGTGGCTTGATACTTGTGCAAATTGGCAAGCTGGGGCATACCGTGACATTAGATTGCTGGTTACTTAAAGACAGTTACTTTTATTCTTTTTATTTTGGGTATGTATTTGTAGCTCAGAGTAAAATCTTCTGCCTTCAAGAGGGAAAGAGTTACCTGCTTTACATGTGAGGTTGTATTGTTCATAAGCATATCCCAAGTTCTGAAGGGAAGGTAGCTCCTTGGAGATGCTTTATTTGAGGCTTTTTTCCCCAGAGCACTATTTTCCCTCCTCAGATACCTTTTCTAATTAAAGATGCAAGTTATTATTTAAAGAAATATGTATTTACCTTCATCCAATCTCACTGGGATGACTACAAGGTACAGCAAGAAACTTATAATGGCTACAGGTGCTTAGGAGCTGTTGCAGCTGATAAATACGAATAAGTTTTGCAGTCTGGCTGTTAATGCCTTATTATAACTACTGTAATACAGGTGACAAGGTCAGTTTACCTTTGATAAGGACAGAAGCTCCACAGCTGCAGCTGTAAACTTGTATTCCCCTTTCAGATATATAACAAAGTAAAAACAGGAGATCAGCTGAAAGTGGAACATGTTGTTAGTGTTCTTGAGAAACAGTATCCTTATGTGGAAGTCAACAGCGTTCTGGGAATTGATTCTGCCTACGATCAAAACAGAAAGGTAAGAATTCATGAAATAGAGCTTTTTTCCCCACTTCTTTTGCTGCAACAGTTTTGAAAATATAATTACATGCAATTTCTTGATCCAGTTCTCTTACCAACCAGGTAACTATTTTGTTACCACATTGAGGACTTCCAGTAATACTTTATTGTTTATGTTCAGCACAAGGTTTATATAATATACATAATACATATAATGTAATATATATATTTTAAAAATCTCTATGTAAAGAACCAAGATAGCTTTCTTGTGACTCATAAGTCATGCTTTCATTATGGAATGCAGGCTCCAGTAGAGTTTAAAAGTGTTTGCAAAAACATCAAGGTGATGGAATGACTCATGAAAAAACCGAGGCTTAACGTTGGGAGGGATCAGTGTGGGGCTTCTGAATCAGTATTTGAATACTGTGTGAGATAAAGCCGTGATTATGAATTCCAAATGCCTTTTCTATAGCAAGACAAATTTCTGCAAATAATTCTTGAAGTGATTTTTAGGGCTGATGCTTTTCTGTATGGAGAAAATTAGGAGGGCAAATTGCTATTGAACCAGTTATATGTGAGATAAAGCAGATTTGATTTGGAGTTCTATAGGGGGAGGTTTCTTACTTTTTGTTGTTCCAAAACAAATGAAAATACTGTCGCCAGTAGCTCTGTAACACACATGATGCTGCCTACATCTGTAACTGGAAGGAATGCAGTCAGGGTTACAGAAAATAGGCTCGTATGCATACGGCTCTTGCAGTGTAGGATAGTGAAGAGAAAAACATTTTAAGGAAGTGAAAATCCATAAAAGTAAGACAGGCTTTTCTTTATGAGAGGAGAGGCCTCAACCAGAACCTCTAACCAGCAGAACCTAGTTAACCTCTAACAGGGTATCTGTCAATGATGGTGCATTTTACAGTGGTTACATGAAACGGGGAAATTCGTCTTGACAGAATAACTCCCTGCCTCACAAGTAACTGTTTTCTTACAGGTTTAAGAAACACATTCTTAAAAAAAAACCCATATTCTCTACCCTGTCTTACATTACAGCTATCACTGCTTGCATTGCATTTGCTTCCGCAGGCAAAGTCATGTTTCCTGTTGTGCATCTTTTGCTGCACCCAGAAAGTGCTCATTGGAATTAATTTACAAAATGAACTTAATGGAGTATTTTGCACTTCTGTATTATGAAGTAACTTTTTTTGCTTTGAAACTCTGAAAGTCAAGGACGTCTTGTGCGTGTAAGATACAGAAAGTGTCTTATGCACTGCGTCAAATCAACGTTCTCTGTACCTAACAGGAGCAGTAAGGATCTCTGGGTGTGTTTAGAACAGACCTGTGGGTATTGTTGGGAACCTTTGTGGCAAAGGGCTGATGTGGTAAAGCTGCTTCTGTTCCTGTCTTTAGGCAGCAAGAGCTTACTACGAGCAAACGGGTGTAGGCCCGCTCCCTGTTGTGCTGTTCAATGGAATGCCTTTCCAAAAGGATCAGCTGGATCCTGATGACCTGGAAACCGTGACCATGCACAAAATCCTGGAAACCACAAGCATCTTCCAGCGAGCTGTGTACCTGGTGGGTGCTGAGGTTGTCTGTGGCTTGAGAGAAAGTAGGTTTGGAAAAATGGATTCACAAGTCCCTGGCTACATATTATGCAAGACAACTTAACTTTCATAATTGCTTTTTGCTTCTTTTTTTTTTTTTTCAAAGTTATGTAAGGCAATTTTATATGGGAAGTAACAAATAATGCTTCTTTCCTCTTTCCTTCAGGGTGAACTATCTAATGACCAAGATGTGGTTGAGTATATCATGAACCAGCCTAATGTTGTTCCAAGAATTAACTCAAGAATCCTAAGGTCTGACAGAGAGTACCTAGATCTGACAGGAATGAGTAAGGGATGCTTTTAATTGTGTTAAACCTGAAATGTCTGAGTGAAAGACTTGCTGTTCAGTGGAAAGCTCTAGTGGCAAAGCGTTAACAGCACCCCAAGTGATGCCCCAGCCCTGGTGCAGGGCAGATGTTATGTACAACATTAAATGTCTACCGATTTTCAAAATGGGAATTTGTTTTGATTTTATACAGACCTTAAGGGGTTATGGTGAAGTTGAGAAATTAGTAATGCTGCAAAAAGCCAAGGACAGTCATATGATGCATAAAGTATCAGATTGTTTCTTAGTTCTGATCTTCTTTTGAGCAGGGTTTACAGTCATCTCTGGAATTCCTTCTGATTTAGCAAAATGTTCCCTTGCTAAATGTTTGAACACCCAATACAGTGACTGCAGTACAATGACATTACACCTGCCTTTTTTGAGCTGCTTGAAAAATAGTGACACAGTGGATTTTTCAATGTATATTATTTACATATACTAGTATCAGCTAAATGAGACTCGGGCAATTCTTTCAACTGGCTTCTGCCTATCAAATATGCAATGTAGTTATTAATGTAACTTGTGAGACAGCAAAATTCATTTCTCAGCCTGTATATTAACAGTGAAAATGAGACATAAGCAGTATCACAAGCAGCAAAATGGGATGTGTTCTTAATGTTCTGGTAATAGTAGTGATTTTAGTTTCATTTTACATGTCATAGTTGCTTTGGCATCTAATACTTGTTCTCTCCCTCAGATAACTATTTTGTGGATGACTTTGCTCGATTTACCACATTGGATTCTAAAGATAAGACAGCTGCTGTTGCAAACAGCATGACCTACTTAACAAAGAAAGGTAACATCTGTGGATTCTGAATCCAAATCTGCTTTTATGTGTGTTTCCAAGCATATGTGCAGTTCTTCACACACACACGGAGCCTTGTCAGGCCTGTGGGTAACGGCATAGTCTGTTAAAGATCTCTTTTTCTATGTAAGACATGACATCTGCATGGAACAGGAATGTTCCCCTCTTTAAACCCAGCCCAACCTTTTACTGAATAATGAAGTCCCACCCAAACTGCTCTTGCTGTACTGCAAGCGACCCCCAGAAATGCAGCAGTGTAAGCAAATGACTAGAAAAATATGACAGGGGTTTTAGTTCTCTGTCTCATAATTCAAAATTGCTAGAAGTTACATGGAATCAGAAGAAAATTCTAACTGCCTGTTATAAAAGGCATCACCCAACGTGGTCAGTGCTGTTTTTATTGCTCTGGTGCATGCATTGCTTTTCCAATGGCAGTATTGTCACAGTTGCCCATAAAAATGTTAAAACTCGGCTCAAGAGTACTCTCAAGAGTAGGAAATGCATGCACAGACATAATGCAGAGCCTAATCAGGTCTAACCAGACATCATCAGGTGTTTCCTATATCCATTTCAGTTAGATACCAGAAATAAGCTGCTGTCATTTGACCCAGTTCCTCCTGTTCCTGTCTCTTGTCTTTACTGGACTGTCCCAAGTTTCCATGGGACTGTCTCCAGCCACTGCCATCCATGTGCACTACCTGAAATGTTCCCATTGCTCTTTCTGTCTCGTGTCTGCTCTTCATTCATGTTCAGTCACTTGGATTTGAGCAAGTTTCTTGTGTAGAGCAGTAATTAAATCCACACCTTGGCATGCTTGTTGGAAAGTGCATTAATTTGCAATTCCATGGCTTGACATTTTTTGGTCGCTGCCTCTTCTGCCACTTAAGATATTTAATAACTGCTATCTGAGTCCAGTAATGGTGTATCACATTTATTTTCTAAAGTAATGGAGAAGTTACATGTGTTGCTGGCTCAGCACCAGCACGGATACAGCCCTGCCTTGCTGGTGTTTAAAGAGGGAAGATAACAGCACAGTGGCATGGCAGTGTTTGTAAACAGTCTTCGGAATGATGCCCTCACCCTACAGTATGAAACTGGTAATATGTAGTATAACTAATGCTGTAGCATGGAAACCAAGCATCCATCTGTTTGAGGGGAAGAAAAAGTCAAAGTTTCTTCCAATAAAATTAGCACAAACTTGTTGCTGTTGGATCTGAACTGTAGTGATTCAGTTCTGCCCAGTGCAGTGCTGCAGCTTCTTGATACGCTTTGGGATTACCATCAAATTGTTAATGTGTCTCTCCTTTTTCCCTTTCCTTTCTGCTCTTTGACCAGGAATGTCTTCCAAGGAGATCTATGGTAACTCATGCTTTGGCATTTCTTATGTTTGTTCTGGGAATTTTCTGGTTCCTTTATGACACTGGCTTTAGAGCCAGCAGGCAGTGAAGGAAGCTGTTGAAATGCATGTTTGCTCCAGCACTTCTGTCTTTATACAAAACTGATTTTGTAATCTAACAGCTTCAATACAAAGAAGTGGTGTGTCTGTTGGATTCCAACCCCAGCTGGAATCTGCAAGTTATATATATGTTTCTTTATAATTTGCAATTGAAAAGGTAACAAACAAACAAAAATACTAAAAGAATCCAGCTTAGAAAGAGCAATGCATGCTGTCCCACATGGGTTTTCTGAATGACCTAATAAAGACTAATATACCAATGCTATTAATTTTTTCTTGCCAGGCTTCATGGCTTTGGTTCATCCATAGCTTTCTTGTGGAATTTTAGTTTTTTTGAAGTCCTTGCATGTGTGTCATAGTTTACCTCCAAATGAGGAAAAAACAAAGCTTTCCTTCCCTTCACCTTCAAATTTCTCCTTTTTTTTTTTTTTTTGGAATAATTGCAGATGATTCCTTTGTTAGACCAGTTACTTTTTGGATTGTTGGTGATTTTGATAAACCTTCAGGGAGGCAATTGTTGTACGATGCCATTAAACATCAGGTAGGTAATGTTTTCATTGGAATGGGTTAGCAGTGCTAACAAAGCACTTGGTAGGGGCTTGTAAAACACAAGTTGTGCACCTTCCTGTGGTATGACCTGGAGAGACTGGTTCTCCCTGCAGGGTCTCTAATTTCCAGCCCTCATCTTTTTTGTAGGGGCTGGAACATTGCTGATCTTAAGCTAGGACAGAATGGCCTCCTGGCATTGTGCCAACACAATAAATGTTCTTTTAAGTTCTTTTCAGATAACTGAAATATCTATGTTTTGGTTTGGAGATGAACATAGGCATTGCTCTCTGCTCTGTCCCATTGGTTCTGGGAGGATAATTGAAACATAAAAATGCACAGCTTACAGTTAAATCACTGGCTTGCCAGACTCTGAGTGGTGGCCATGGTCCTGGATCTCTTAGGTAGCACAGGGTTATCGAGAAGATTGCTGTCACAGTGGTGCCTCTATGAAAGCTAAATGCTTGATGTTAGATTAGTTAATTCATCATTTTAACCTTGTGCTGTTATTTACCCAGTTTGGAATCTGGTATTCTGGTTAAGAAATGCAAAGCTTTTGCTATGGTGTTTATTACATATTTATTATATCTGAAATTTTAAACTTTCCCATTACCTGTTTTGTTAAACACAGAAATCCAGCAATAATGTTCGAATTAGCATGATCAATAATCCGAGTGAAGACCCCAACAGCCAGAATACCGTTGTAGCTAAAGCCATATGGGCAGCTTTGCAGACACAAACCTCAAATAATGCCAAGAACTTCATCACCAAGATGGCAAAAGAAGAAACTGTGAAGGCACTGGAGGCAGGAGCTGACATCTTGGAATTTGCTGTTGGGGTAGGCATTGTCTGTTGGCTTTTGCATGGGGAGGGTGCTTTGCTTGTTCCTCATATGAATTTTATAGTGTAGTATATTGATGTGCAGGAACAGGGAAAAGTAACACAGTTGGGTTTGCTAGTTTGTTTTTTTTTAATCTCTGAAGGGCTTTCCTAGATATAACAATCCATCTAAACAGAAAGTAAATCCTCATACCCATCAAAGCTACGTCACTTGGAAAAGTCAAAAGGAACATGGGTGCAGGGATCTATTTGAGTGAGTCAGCTTGGGTGGTTAAGAGAATAATACCTTTTTTAAAAGCTGGGAAAAAAATACAAGTGTATTTCTCAAAGTAGATTTTAAAAAGTTAGGAAGATTGGAACTGGTCTAAGTAGCTGTGGCCCTTCACGGCAAAAGTTGGGATAGTGTTTGAAGGTGACAACAAAAGGTGACCACAAAGAAAAGGGGGCCAGGGATCAATTTTAGCAAGATATGAAGATGTTCTTTAATGGAAACAAAAAGGTGTCTTTTAAAAAGTGTGCGGAGGTCTAGTTTTCTTCGTATTTCAATGTCAAGTATTCTTTTCTTTTAGGGTATGGATACCAATATTTTCAAAGAAGCCTTTGAATCTCCCAAGGTGGATTTTGTTCTGTCCCATGCTATTTATTGCAGAGACGTTCTGAAGCTGAAGAAGGGGCAGAGGGCTGTGATCAGCAATGGACGGGTGAGATGATCAACAGACAGTAAAAGAGATGTTCCACATATGAGAAAGAAGCAGATCTTGAGCAGCAGAGTCTGGGGATCAGACACAGGAGTGTCAGCCTTTTTTAGGTCTCAGCAGTCTTTAGGACTGCTTCCAGTTTGGTTTATTCACACCTGTGTGCCCTTTTCTTTTTACTGTGAGCAGTTAGTTGTTGGCGTTAGGTACAAATTCAGGTCTCTCAATAACAAAGTTGCTTTCATGCTGGCAGTGAATTGAGTCCAGGGGTAGAAGGGGATGATAAATTTGCAAGATTATGCTGCTTCAGTTTACTGAGCAAAATGCTGCTGTATTTTGCCCTGACCGAGGTGCCTTGGTCTTTTCTACCATCTGTTTTTATTATGGTTTCTCTGAGATGAGGTACAGGATGTTACAATAATATTTCACTGTAAATAATGAAACCCGGCTCTGTACAGCATTGGGTTTTCTTTTGTCATCTGTTTCTAGTTAGGAAAAAGCCATGCAGGTCCCAGTGGTTGCTGTATATTTCAATGGGTTGAAAATCTCAGGTGATGAATTGTTGTATTCTATTTTTCTCATTAGCAAAATAGCAAGACTTGTCTAGGTAGCTTTTAGGCTTCTGAAGGCTAGAGGAGGGAGAGTTGCTGGAGTCTTGCTGGACTATTAGAATTGGCCTGGTTTTCTACTGCCCCTTCCAGATGTAGTACTTCATGTATAATTTAATGTGCCTGACGCAGTGAAAATTTTAAGTGTGTATTTTATCCCTTTGTCTGCAACTCTTGGCTCTAAATAATTCGATTTACCTGTTAAACTCTGCTGCCACTGACATTAATACCAGCCTAAAGGGTTGGCTTCCACTGAGACTGGGCTGGAGTATTTATTTAATACATCTTTGAATTTTTTTTTCAGTGTAGCCTTTACCTAATAATGCCAAGTCTGCTTTTTTTTTTTTTTGTAGATTATTGGCCCATTAGAGGATGGAGAAATGTTCAATCAGGATGATTTTCATCTCCTTGAAAATATCATACTGAAGACATCAGGACAGAAAATCAAATCTCAGATTCAGCAGCTGGGATTCGAAGAAGATCTGTAAGTAAACATAAGGAGGCTTACAGAGAAGGGCTGGGACTCCTGATAACATGACTTTCTGAATCTCATTTGCAATTCATTTAAGTGCTGCTTGGCCTATCAACATAAAAATTATTTTAGTAAGGCATTTCCCCGTCAGTACTATGGGAATCCTGTGAACTGCTTTTAACTTCAAAGAGAAACACTAGGAAAAGAGATAAGGAAAGGAAAGTTCTAGATAGTTACTGCACAAAGCAGAGTAATCAAGAACTAATCAAAAGAAAGTCATGTTGAGGTTCAGAAGAACAGGATCCCCCCGTAGGGGTGTGTTTGAGTGTTGGAGCACACAGCTGTGGAGATGGTTTCTACCACACATTTCTACCCTCACATTTTTCTGTGATGCTGCTTGACTGTGAAGGGCTGGTCAAGTCAGTTAAACGTGAAGTCTGTTCTGCAGAGACGTTGTGGGATTCTGGATCCCAGCAGAACAGGTTTTAACAGTATTCCAGGCACTTCTGCATCCATTGGGTGTTGGGGTGGTGGAAGAGGTCATAGTTTGAACATAGGCTAGTTTTGGACAGAGCAGTGGGTTTGGGGTTTCTTTTTGTTTATTTGAATGCTGCCAAGGTTCCTAAAAAACTTGGAATTATCTGCTGCGTTGGAAAGCACTGTGGAACTTAGTAGAATTCACCAGGCTTGTGAGTTTGGTATGAGCAGTTTAAACAGCTGTCACTATGAATCTCTGAGACACTTGATTCAGGAAAAGCTGACAGACCTGTAGGTTACACTTTTGCTTCTTGCAAAGGCGTGATGTACAAATCAATTTTCATTGAACTTTCAAGAGGTTTTACACCTTTAAGATTGAATATATTCTTAAAATACTAGACTGAAAATTCACGGGAACACTAAAAAGGAAGAAGTAGCCAAAAGTAATTATCTTTTATGATAGGACCCCTCTCAAAAGTTTCTCTGCTTACAGGATTGCTTCCTAGTGCTCAGAGTTGCAGTGTAAGATGGGAAGAGCACTGAAACAAGGGTTTGATCTGAATGGCTTTCAGGTCTGAGTGGTTGGGGAAGATGAGGAATGCAGTGCCTGTAACATGGGTGACTCCTAAAAACCAGCTGTTCTCCATTTGTTAGAGTTAAATCCTTTGGTATACTCAGTAATAAGGCTGCAACCAGTTTAAATTACTGGTGGGTTAACCCTTAAATATGTTTAATTCTTCAGAGCCTCTGTAGAGAGGTAGTAGAAGTATTTGGGTAACTGGATTCTGTCTGCCTTCTCTTTTGCTGCAGCCTGGCACAAATGGGATAAGTACAGGCATTTTTTTTGGATATCTGCAAGCCTTTTTCTTTTCCTTCTTTTCAGGGCAAGTGACTTGGTAATGAAAGTGGATGCTCTTCTTTCTGCTCAGCCAAAAGGAGAGGCAAGGATTGAGTATCATTTTTTTGAAGAACGATACAGGTATAGAAGTGCTGAACAGTGCTTTTCTGTGTCTTTTAACTTTCCCATTGTTCTGTGTTGCATTTAATTAAAAAAAAAAAAAAATCTAAGTAGCAGTAGGAAAGTCCCCAACAGTTTCCAGGAAGATTCCAGAGATTAATTTTATCTCTCTACCTATCTCTATAAACATACATGTATATGCCTATTTTTTTTCTCTGTTTAGTTTCAGAAGGTGCACAGCATTTAGGAAGTAATTTCAGTTCAGAATGAGATGGATGGCAGTGGGTTGTTATGCATTTCAAGTGTTTATCCTTATGTTTGGTACTTAAAAATGGTATTTTCTTCTGTTTAGTGCAGTTAAACTGAGACCAAAGGAGGGGGAGACATACTTTGATGTTGTGGCTATTGTTGATCCCGTGACCAGAGATGCTCAAAGACTTGCTCCGTTACTTTTGGTACGTAGGCAGGCTTGTAAGCAACTTCAAATTCTGTCATTTCAGAATGTTTGTCTTCCCCTCTGACTGTGTGGTGACCAGTGGCTTTCTGATAGTGTGTCTGAGTTTCACAGTGCATTTATCAGTGGAAATACTAATTAGGCTGCACTAACAAGATCATGCTCAGGTATTGTCCAGAGAGCTTTTAGATTCACTACTCTAACAGCTTAGTTCTCAGTGACTCTGTTCTTGAGGAAGCTCTCAGCATGCCAAAAGGAATGCCTGAAATATGAGGAGCAGGTAACTGTCCTTAAAACCACCAATTAAAAAGGGGGGGGGAGTGGGGTGGTGAAGCAAATCACAAGGAGGGAGGATTGGGAATGAGCAGGTAACATGCCACCCTGAGGTCCTGTCTACAAAACAGTGGCCAGCTCTCCTCATTAGCATTTTAAGGGACGTCTCTTTCTCCTTACTTTAGGTTTTGAACCAATTGATAAATATGAACCTGAGAGTGTTTATGAACTGCCAGTCTAAACTTTCTGACATGCCACTGAAAAGGTAAGCAGTTCCATGATAGAGGAGGGGGTGGAGAGAGAGAGAAACCTGTTGGAATGTGCAAGCACAGCAGCAGGGTCAACTGTCCCACAGGAAGTCTCAATAACTGCTTTGAGCTCATTATGTAATAGCATCATTTCCCACAGAGAATTGGGGAATTTGTGAAGGGCATGAAGTAATTCTGCTGTTTTACAAGTTGGGTGCTTTCAGGTTTTTTTTTGCTATTTATATAAAATTAAATAACTTACTGATCTTAGTGGTTGAGTCTTGCACAGTCTTGTTTGCTCCTTCGAGGTAGAAATTCTGACCTATCCTAAAGTTAACACAACCTGTGTTGCTTTGGACAAAGGCTTGGAGACATTAGAGGTCAGGGAAAGCTGATGCCATTTGCAAATAGAGTGAGAGTGAAATATTAGCAAATTTTGGCAGACACATGTTCTAACATCTTCTTTCTGAAATTTCAGCTTTTACCGCTATGTTTTGGAGCCAGAGATTTCTTTCACAGCAGAGAATAACTTTGCTCCAGGACCAATTGCCAAGTTTTTAGATATGCCCCAGTCTCCACTGTTCACTCTGAACTTAAATACTCCTGAGAGTTGGATGGTGGAGTCTGTTAGAACCCCGTATGACCTTGACAATATTTTCTTAGAGGAGGTAAGAGAAATCATCTTGTTCCTACTGCATTTAAATGGTTGTGTTTTTCCGGGGCTTGTTTTTTTATGGGAAAGAA
This sequence comes from Struthidea cinerea, assembly GCA_013397865.1. Classification (NCBI taxonomy): domain Eukaryota; kingdom Metazoa; phylum Chordata; class Aves; order Passeriformes; family Corcoracidae; genus Struthidea; species Struthidea cinerea. The sequence goes on along the minus strand of VZTI01000139.1, from coordinate 2,290,532 downwards.
ATGCAGAATTTTAAATTGCCAATAAACATAGAGCTGTGGATATTACTGCATTTGCAGACCTCTAAAGATTTTCTAGGAGGGGAAGCATAAGCTCCCTGACAGCAAGATTGCTGTTCTCAATTACTCATGGATGCCTGACCCAGAGGTTCAAAAACACCCTAGTCTTGAAGCAGGTCCTTTCCTTTGCTCCTAGAAGCCACCAAGCTGGTTTTAGGTCCCTGTTTATGTTCACAGTTTTTGTTAACTGGCAAACACTCCTGTGGTCCACAGAAGGACATGCAATACCAATGCAGCAGTAAAATCATGCAGCAGAAATCCACTCAGTTGCTGTAGGTTCAGGAGCTTATTGCTGCTTGAACAGACCTAGAGTCAGACTGTTAAGACTGGATCTGGGCACTGCTGCCCCACATACAGAGGGAGAAATAAGGAAAAACCTGTCTGCTGTATGTGTAATGAGACTGTCAGAGCCTTTACAAACAGGCCTCTGGAAAAGTGACAGTCTTTACAGCCTTGTGGGCATTACAAATGTGGGTCCCCTTCTCACTGATCACTGTATTATTAGCCCCCTCTTACTTCTGCATCTCTCTGATATGGTTTGGGAATATGGTATGGTAGTGTGGTAGATCTGGTATTCCTAATCCTGTACTAGTTAGTCAGAAATCTGGGAAATTTGGTATGTGTTTTATGGTTTGGGTTTTGGTTTAGTTTGGGTGTAGGAGTTTTTTGCTCTTCATCTCTTAACCTAACTGTAAAGCTGTAAATGAACCACTGACATTACATTTCAAGCCTCCGATTTCCATGCCCGCCCCTTAGTCTAATTGAAAGCCTGAGAGAGAGGGGGATTAAATGCTTCAGGCATTCAAAGTGCATTCCTGAGCTTCCAAATAAGCAGCAGCTTTACTTTTGCAGGTGCACCATTTCCAGTTCCCAATGTGCAGTCTGGTGGTGCTGTAGGAATTAAACTGTCATTTTGGATGTGCAGTGAGAGGAGATGCTTTGTGGGATTAGACTAACATTCTGCTCATGTGCTGTCCTCAGGCTACATCTGAGTTTGGCCTGGTAGGGACCCAAGTCTTTTGGGGTTGTGGGGTTTTCTTTTTGGTTGTTTTATTTTTTCTTTTCTCTTTCCTTGCCACCTTTGTTCAGTGCAGAAAGAAAGGAATGGGTGTTTCCTGACAGTACCCTAGTGCACTGTAAGAGTAACGCAGAGCAAAACAAAATGTTTATTTCAAATGGCTAATAGTAGGTGAGACCAGCTTTAAACTGATTTACAGTCAAAATTCTAGATCCCATCATACTTTTTATGATATACCAACTACATTCTCCAGTAAATGTTAAAAAAAAAAAAATTGTGGAATAGAGCAACAATCCTTCCCTTTTCTTATCCTAGCATATGTTGAGATTCAAATTCCTTTGGTCTGGGCCACTCTTAACAATATTTGTGTGAGGTTTGTTGCTTGAAGGAGGTGAGCTCTTTGAGGCTTTCTAGATGTGTTGGAGTGCACTGGGTGGTGGTGGAGAGGTGGGCCCTGAGGATCAGAGAGGGGCTCTGTCCTGGGCCCGGAGGTGACCCTGGGAGTGCATCCAGGTCACCGGGGATGGACTGAGAGAGGATTGTGTGTTTATGGACAGACTGGGCCTAGGAGAAGTGTTCATTGTAGTTTGTGGCCTTATAGGGCATTGTTTGCCTATTACCATCATAGGTAAAATCTGTGCAATGCCCCAGGTGACTGGGGGACACTGTGGGGAACATCTTTCCTGTTTATAGGATGTGATATCCTGTTGGGTGCTGGGATTTAGGGAATTCTGACTGCGCAATAAACGGCTTTGCCTTTCTCCATCTTGTGTGCAAAGTCCTTGCCCCTGCATCATTACTGCAAGATGTTTGTCTAATAATAAAATTACTCCGGTAAAATTGTTTTTTAATGACTATGGCTATTCTAGAGAGTACCTGAATGACTAAAATTGGCACTTCAGAGCTAGTGCTGCAGTCAGCAGTATCTGCTCCTTACAGGTGGACAGCGTTGTAGCTGCAGAGTATGAGCTGGAGTACCTGCTGCTGGAAGGACACTGCTATGACATTACAACTGGGCAGCCACCTCGGGGGCTCCAGTTTACATTGGGGACTTCAACCAGCCCTGTCATCGTTGATACCATCGTTATGGCCAACTTGGTAAGCGTTCTGCTGGGACTGGCAGCAGCTAACTGGTGTTCATCCAGTCAGCAGAGCCCCTGCCATTAACCACGGGGTATTTTCTAGCATGTGGCTGTGGCTATGTGGTGTATCTTGCACTCCACAGCTGCTTGCAAATACATCAGAACCACATCATTCCTCACACTGATTGATGTCTGAGGCCTCGTACTCTCTCTCACCTTTTTCAAGCTGCGCTCCTTTTCCCTTCAGCTGGCTGAGGAGGGTCTTCTGGAATATCTTTAAATGCTGCCAATATTCCTAAGGGAAGCTCGGACAGTTGTTTTCCTGAGACAGGATACTCCTTAGGCCATCCACTCTGGAGCTGTGAGCCTCAGGCTGTCTTGTTTTGGGACCCATTTCTTCAGGAGATCTACTGCATAAATGGAGAGAGTCAGCAAGAATAGTTGACATTGCAGAAAATAAAGGAAGTGTGAAAGAATGGGATTTGCTTATTTCAGTTGAGAAAAGGTGCTGGAAATCCAAGTGTATGATTGTTCCCTGCAGCTGCTTTTGTAAGGGCACCTCATAAGGGATGTGTCTGTTCTCAGTGTCCACACTGGGCCATGAGAGAGGTAATGGACTGAAACTGTGGCAGAGGAAGTTAGCCACTGGAATGTCTTGTTATGTAATGTTAGTGAAAAGCTGAAGTAAATCGCCTCTTGTGTTGTTTTTTTGTTGTTTTTTTTTTTAATCTTAAATTTTTTAAAGGTATTACATTTATTTAAAAGAATTAAAATAAAAACAAGGAAAAATACTCACTGGTGCAAAATATTTATTTTAGAATTCTTACTCATTTTCAATTTGTGCCTTTTCTTAGCCAGAGTATATCCTAGAATGATGCAGTATTTCTTACTGTAGAAAGAAAGGTGTCCCTTATTTTTCATGTGTAATAATCACACATAATCACATTGTGTGATTATGTTGGGGAGTAGAGCTTAATGGCTCAGATGTGTCCTTTTCTAATTAGCTATATCAAAGTGTTTGTTCCACAGGGTATGGTGCTGTAGCTGGGACTCCTCTTGCTCAGCTCAGTGTTGGTGCTGTGTGTGGGCGTGAAGAGACCAGGAACACGCCCTGTGCTTTTTTAAAAATATTTTTAAATTTTCTTTTTAAAGCAGACTGGCTCACATAGGAACTGCAAGCATTTGAAGCCACAGTACAAAACTGAATGGGGCACTAAAGCATCTCTACAGTTGCATGTATCTTCTATAGGTGTAATGATCTGAATCACAGAGGAGAATATTCAGATCTGGAATCTGAAGCTTAAAAAGACTTGAACACAATATTTGAATTTCACATTGTAATTGTTTAAGCTCTGTAGAAGAGGTATATTGTAACATGTAAATTATGATACTGCTTCCTGCTGTAGATGAAATACCACTCTGTAGAGCTTCAGAATTCCTTTAGACTTTGTTGTATAAGTACAAATCAGTGTTTTGAAATTCCCTCACTCCTTGATGAAGGCAACCTTTTGCAGGAAAAGACTTTGGGTTTGCACTGTTCCCATCAGGGCAGTGAAGACTTTCATCTAACAAATAATGCCAGACCTTTTCAAGCTTCGAAGGGAAAACCCAACAATTTTGAATGGAATAATTTCTGTGGCTTTTCTCCTGTTCTCTGGGTTTAAAGCCTTAAGGTTGTGTTAATCAATGGGCTTGCAAATAACATTTTAGATCTAAAACAGTGAGTCAAAACACAACTGTAAAGCTAATTTTTCTGCATGTGCATTTTCTGGAAACTGCCAAATATTCTTTTCACTTTACAGGGCTACTTCCAGTTAAAAGCCAATCCTGGTGCATGGACTCTCAGACTGAGAAAAGGCAGATCTGAAGATATTTACAGGATCTACAGGTAGGTCAGGACAAGAATACTTCAGTCTTTTTCTTGTAAAACTTCAGAAGTAGGTAGGCATTGTAATACGTGAATCTAATGGTCCCCTTGCCAAAGTGTGGTGACCTGAACAGCAAATTAAACAGCAAATTACATTTCACGCTGAACATATGTTATGCAAGGTGAAATTAATTAATTTAAAACCCCATTAAGTGTGTCCAAATAGATGTATTTGTTTCTTTATCATGTCTCAAACCTGTTTTGCAGTGCTGAGGCTTAATACATGTATAAAAATGAGCAGAAGAAATAAAGAACATATTTCTGCTTTGTAGTAAAAGTCAGTATCTTGCTCTATTTTCAGCCACGATGGCACAGACTCTCCGCCTGAAGCTAATGAAGTTATTGTTGTTCTCAATAACTTCAAGAGCAAAATTATTAAAGTGAAGGTGAGTTTAAAAACTAGAGGTGCTCTTGAAGAAGATTGTTTGACCAACAGTGGGGGAGAAACTTGGATTAGGGCATGATGCTCCCTTCTCACGAGCATGCACTTAAGGCAGTGTGCACACAGCTCACCTCACAGCATCAGGAGTAGAGAGCCTCATCTGTAGACTTGATTTGGGTTTTTGATACAGGAGAGAATGACATGTAGGTCCTGTTCCTTGTGTATGTCCCTGAGATACAATAATACTCACATTTTCCTGACTCAGTTGAGCTTATAACTTCAAGAAAAAGCAGTTTTGTATGTCCTATATATGTCTAGTAATAAACATTCAGCGTGTCCATTGAGCCAGCATTTTATCTGTTACAGATAAATTTTATTCATTTGGCAAGACATTTTCTGTCACTCTGACACAGACTAGGTGAGAATACATTTTAAAAAAGAAAAAAATGGTAAATTACTAATCTCCTGTCTCTTTGGGTTGCCTGTCAGGTAATGCCACAGCTGAGAAGTTTAAGGAGAATGACTGCTACAGAAGTGATGGCTATAACACAGCCAGTTCACACCTGACACCATTTACTTGGGCTGGACTAATTTTGGGATGTTCTCCCCATTCACTGTCTTGTCTGTGTATCTGCTTTGGAGTCCCAGTGGCCAATTATACCCCTTAAAGAGTGGTGGAATTGGTGTGTTGATTTTTTGGGTTTTTTTGAGGAGTGGGGGGTGTTGGTTTCTTTGAAGGATTTTCTTTGCCAGTCTCCATCATCAAAGTTGCTCACTAAACATCTCTTAGAAAAGCATTTTAACTGTCCAGACTAACATGCCTTTGGTGATGTCTGAAAGCTCCTTTGGAATCTGTTTGGAAAAAGTCAGTTCATTACTGAGCTGTCTTCCCAGACAGCTTAGGTTACCTGTCAGCTCATGGGATGTAATTCAAGCAGGTAAAAACAGAACCAGTGTCAGGATAACATTCCATAGCTGTTTGCCCAATATGTGGTTCCACTCACTAAAGCCACGTTCTGCTTCACAGGTTCAGAAAAAGTTGGATATGATGAATGAAGATCTACTAAGTGATGGCACCAATGAAAATGAGTCTGGATTTTGGGAATCTCTCAAATGGTAAAACTAATTCAATGATAACCAGCAAGTCTCTTGAAACTGGAAAGCTATTTGGCAATACCATTATGTCTGTGAAATTCCACAGCTGTCTATTAAGACTGCTTGAATTTAGGGCTGCCATTCATTGGACTCCTCTGTTTCTGGAGATCTGGGTTCCTGCTTTGCACCTGCTTTTACCTTCCCTTACCCCCCCTTGCTACTTGGGAGCCTGAAAACATTGTTCCTTCCCAGGAGCCAGTGCTCTCTCAACCCAGAGGTGTTCATCTGTGAGCTCTTGGACCTTCCCTGTCTGTGTGCACAGCACTCTGCCTTGGGGAAGATGCCCTTGTCAGCAGGGAATGACACCAAAAGCCCAAAGATCAACTGTATTACACCAAAGCTGTAGCCATTTTCTGTATTTGCAGCCTTTCCTACAGAGCTGGCCTTTCCTCTCTTGTCCTTCATATAACCATATTTTTCCTTTCAGGGGATTCACAGGAGGACAAAAGAATGAAGATGTGAAACAGGATAAAGAAGATGTACTAAATATATTCTCTGTGGCTTCAGGACACCTGTACGAGAGATTCCTACGGTTAGTGGAGAATTTCTAATCCCAATGTGCCAGATGGTAGTGTCCTGCTTTGCACAAGGAAAAAGGCTACAATTTGCAAGAGTATAAAAAACCCCCACTTTTTCAACGCTTCAGAAGTCCACTAGAATCTGCCTCTACTGTGTCATAGGAACTTTTGTCTGCATAGCATGCATGAGTTAAAAATACACTTAGTTTAATAGACGGTGTGTTGCTGTCCTAAATTTTCTCACTACAATGTAACCAAGGTATTGTTAAGAAGTTACAGAGTAAGTAATGACACAGCTGCTTTGGAAAGAATCTGAACTTCTGTTGTTCTCAAAGGACTGTGAAAGCCAACAGGTTGTATATTCTCTGACCAGTTAAAATGTATAGATGTTGGGGGTTTAGTGACTTTGTAGACAAAATGAAGCAATTTACAATAGGTTGAAGCTGCTCACTTTTTCTTTATGCCTGAAGTTCAGTTACCTGGCACACAACTGCAAATAGTTTAATCATGTAGCCCAGCCATTTGTAATCTATTACACAGCTCATCTTTCGTGGCTGCCACTTGTTCCTGTAACTGCTTTATTTTTTTTCTTTTGATAGCATAATGATGCTGTCTGTGCTGAAACATACCAAGACTCCTTTAAAGTTTTGGTTTCTGAAGAACTACTTATCACCTACATTCAAGGTTTGTTACTCATTAGAAATTTATTTGGTGGTGGGGGAAAGATGCCACAAGCTGCTTCCCCCTCCCTTCCCAATGCTGTGCCAGCATCACTTGGCCACATGTGTACTCACCCAAAGCTGGAGAAAGCCTCACAGATGAGAATGTCAGCTGATGTGACAGTGGGCCAAGTTTTTCTAGTAAAAAAACACTCTCCCAATGCTTTTCTCTCGTTTTGCACGCTCCCGCTTACATTGCTTTGTGCACCCCTAAATAATTGTCCCATCTGTGAGTTTTTATGATTTGAATAATGCATTCTTTTAGACTCATGTGTGGATCACTATAAAATGGCTCATAAGCAACTGTGTGGACAAAGATGCTGAACTATTTAGTTGTCTCAGGATAGTTGGCTTTACAATTTGTACTGATTATTCAACTTGGGGCTCAGTATTTTGTGTGAATGAACAATTTTCTTTGTGGTAATTCATTTTCTGATGTTCGATGCCTTAGACTGAAGTCTGTCTCTTGTAATGTGCTTTTCTTTTTCCTGCAGAGGAACAAAGAACTGAGATAAGCTGCTTTTTTCCCCTCCCTCTGCAGGAGTTCATCCCATACATGGCCAAGAAGTATAATTTCCAGTATGAGCTTGTCCAGTATAAATGGCCACGTTGGCTGCACCAACAAACAGAGAAGCAGCGCATCATCTGGGGTTACAAGATCCTCTTTCTAGATGTGCTCTTCCCATTAGCTGTTGATAAAATCCTGTTTGTGGATGCTGATCAGGTAACACAGAAGCTGGAGTTGACTCTTCTCTTTTCTCTTCTCTTTTCTCTTCTCTTTTCTCTTCTCTTTTCTCTTCTCTTTTCTCTTCTCTTTTCTCTTCTCTTTTCTCTTCTCTTTTCTCTTCTCTTTTCTCTTCTCTTTTCTTCTCTTGTCTTCTCTTTTCTCTTCTCTTCTCTTCCTCAATAACAAATTCCTGAATACAATTTCTGTGTTGTTGGAAGGGTTGCAAGTTTGAGCCCTTCACAGGCATGACTGGAGGTTGATTCTGTAATTATTGCATGCTTCAGTGAGGGCTGGGTTTTGTGCCTGTTTCCACAAGATTGGATTTGTTGGCCTGTCTTTTGCTGTTGTCTGGTTCCTCATTCACTCACTGTGATTCCAGCTAGTTTGCCAAATAGGTTCTCATTTCACCCTTCCATTATTCCAGTTCAGTCTGTTCTCCCAGCCTGCAGATCACTTACCACAGTATTTTCCTAAGTCACCAACCACTCTGCCCTCCCAGGCCCCTGCTTTTAGCTTGGCCACATCTGAGTGGCTTTCAGAGGAGGAGAAGGCAAATCCCTTGGGCGTGAGGCCATGTCCTGTTGCAAGGCAAACAGGACTGGAAGGCTTTGTGAGTGCTCAATCCTTACTGGGTGGAAAGTGCAGAAAACATGCACAGTGAGAATTGCCAAAAGCACTCTGTCAAAAATACATATGAAACTGAGAAGTACAGATCATCAACAAGCGAGTGTAAACTGCCTTGGGGGTTTTGGCATGTGTACAGTGTGATCCCATGCCAGGTCAAACTTCAGCTGAAGTATCAGTTAGGAGAGATTTCCAGCTACCTTGTTGTCACTTTAGACAGTTTGTTTCTCTGTTTGTGAGAGATATTAAGGCATTTTTTCCCATCAGAGTGGTATTTTTAAAGTAGTGCTACTGCCACATCTGTGTCAAAAAGACATTAAAAAGCTTTCTTCCCTGAAGGGTCTGCAAACTCTGGAGAGGAGGGGATACCAAGAATCACAGTAGGGCTCATGTATAGTGAGAATTCTTGCTGCTTAAGAAACAGTTTTGCACTTCAGCTGTCAAACCAACCCCTATCAGCTTATTTGAAGCTCTATTTTATTTGCTTCAGCTCTAAGGGCAGGGGAGACACCACCTTTTGTGCTGTGTTTTTGTACTACATACACATAATGCAAAAGACTGCCACATACATCAGGTAATTCTTCCTTTAGCTGTTTGCTCAGTTTGAATTAAATCCTGTACAGCATTTCCAAATAACCCATAGTAGGCTCCTAGAAATCCAAATAAAATGTCCTTTCCTTTCAGATTGTGCGCACAGATCTAAAAGAACTGAGAGATTTCAATCTGGATGGTGCTCCTTATGGATACACTCCCTTCTGTGACAGCCGAAGAGAAATGGATGGCTACAGGTTCTGGAAATCAGGATACTGGGCAAGTCATTTAGCTGGAAGAAAATACCACATCAGGTACTAAAGAATTATTATTATTTTTGTTTTCAAAATAGAGGGGTAAAGTTTTTGTTGCAATTTAGGCTTAGCAGAAAACTAGCTGAGGTATGCAGCCCTGCATGAACCACTTTTTGCTTACTGTTGCCTCTTTAAGGTTCCATGGCCTATGGTCCCTTGGGAGCACTGGGGACACTGAAGTTATTTTCAGTATGCTCCAACTTTTACAGATGAAGAACTGAAGTGTTATCTAACAGACAGCTTCCTTTGTTAATAACAAATGTTGGAGCAGGGACTGCATGACAGCAAAGCTAAGATAGATTCGTTGAAAATTCTTTTTCGTGCGTGCCATGACCTTGTCAGAACTGCTTTCCTGCCTTGTAATAGATCATCTGATGTGCTGCCACTGTGAGATTGTTTTAGGGTATGGTGTCTCAGGGGTTCTAGTGGGGCTGCAGTGAATTACCCCCCAGTGAAATGCCATTACTGATTGCATCATCTCCACGTAGTGCTCTGTATGTTGTGGATCTGAAGAAGTTCAGAAAGATAGCAGCTGGAGATCGGCTCCGAGGACAGTACCAGGGTCTTAGTCAGGATCCAAACAGTCTGTCCAACCTTGATCAGGTGTGTTTTATTGTGTTTATTTTGGTTTATTGGGCCATGGTGTCAGGTCAGGACTTGGGATTTTTCCAAAGGACTTTGTTTGGAATGGGATGAAGTGTTGATTCATCACTTTATATTTTGCATTGGGGAAAAAGAAAACTCTTACAAAAGTTAACCTTCAGAATACTGTTGGTTTGGGAGGGGGGTTGCTCCTCCCATCCTGCACCCTGTGGAAACAGCTGCTAACTCTTATTTTGCACAACAGGATTTGCCAAACAACATGATCCACCAGGTACCAATTAAGTCCCTCCCACAGGAGTGGCTGTGGTGTGAAACGTGGTGTGACGATTCCTCAAAGAAGAGAGCAAAAACCATTGATCTGGTGAGTGCAGGATGATTCCCTCAGTCTTACATCACATTAAAACACAGCAACCAGTTTTAGAGGCACTTCGCTACCTCAGCCTGTTTCAGTACTTGCATGTTTTCAGCACTTGAGTTTTTTCCATTGCCTTCTGTATTTCTCTTACCTGGAGCAGTGGCATTGCTATGAATTTGGAAAGAGCCTTTGCACTGTTCTCTAGCTGAAGTACAGGCACATGTTGTCACCACCAGCAGATGAATCCCTGCGGAGGGAAGCACACCTGTGCCGAGTGCAGAAACCTTTTGTAGCCTGTCTGTTCTGTCTGCAGTGTAACAACCCAATGACCAAAGAGCCCAAGCTGCAGGCAGCCATGCGGATAGTTCCAGAGTGGCAGGACTATGACCAAGAAATCAAACTGCTCCAGAGTCATTTCCAGAAGGAAAAAGAAATGGGAACACCAGCTAAGATGCCAGGACAACACACACACGGTAATCTTTGTTTCTCTGCTTCTGTGACTTCCTCCATGCCTGTTGGCCTGGTGCTGTGTCCTCCCTCACTGTGAGCTTGTACCATGCACAGGGCTGAATGAGGGCCTGTTAAATCATGGGGGGAGTGTAATGGGATGGAAGGAGCTTTGCTGAGTGAGGCTGGTGTAATTTAACCTAATTCTGAAAGTCAGAGAACAGACTTATTCCACTTCTGTAAAAGACCCTCACTGTTCCTGCAATTTTGTGAGCTTGGCCTTACCTTAACCCTTAAAGAAGTGCTGCTACTCACTGTGGCTGAAAATTGTGCTTCAGGCAGTGGTACCTTGCAAGGAACAAGTCTTGGGAGGCTGTACTGATTTTCAAAGCAATCTGCCAATTGAGGCAGCTGAAACTGAGTGCTTATTTTTCTCTCCTCTTCTACAGATCCAGCAGCACATGTGGAATTATGATCCATGGAGACAAACTCAAGTTAGACTCTTTCATAGACAATTTTTATATTGAAAGCTAGGTTCTTTCCGGTGTGTCTGCAAAACTGCTGAATAATTGAATGGGATGATGTATGCATTTCTATTACTTGCCTTTGGGTTAATTTCTGCATATGAAATAGGATCTGGATTGCTGGAATTAGCATTACTGGGTTTTTTTTTTGCACCTGTGGTGGAGATGAAAGACCCCATGATGGAATTTAGTGTTTCAGAAACAAAACTTCACAATCCACCGGAAAAGCCACAGCCTGTTCCTTCAGCTGTTGCTGCCTCCACCACTGATGAAGCTCCTGTTGGCCTCAGATCTAACTTGAGAGTCTGGGAATTGCAGACATACGTCCTTAACCTCATCTGATGGACATAATTTTTCCAGGTAAAATTATAAGGCTCTAAATTATGCCTTGAATTTGGGACACTGTTTCACCTTCAGGTTTTCAAACTATTGAAAATACTTCTTGGATTTGTTCAGTCTGCCCTTGATTTTGTAACAAAACCAGCACTATTTTGATTTTCTGTCTTCATTTATTGCCCAACTTTTGATGGTTTGGCTTAATGTAAAGTTACGAAAATCTATTTAAATGCCCATCCAAATGCAAATGCCTAAGCTTACACAGTGAGCAGAACACGGAATTTGGCAGCTGAATTCATCCTAGCCTATATGACTTGAATCAAAGTGCCCTCCCTTCCTCGTGCTCCAAGTGTAAATCAGCCTGCAAAACTGGTAGGGCCTTACTCTTGCTGTGGTTCACTGATTCATGAATGTTTTTTTGTTTATGAAAAATCTCTGGAAGCTTGGAAGTTTATCATCATGTAAATTTCATTAACTTTATTTTTCTTCAAACAGCAATGTTGTCACATCAATAAAAACTTCAGAGTTCCTAGGTCTTAAGCTTTAAGCTCCCACTCAGTCCTTTGATCATCCTTTTTCCTTGCACACATTACAGTCTTAATTTGATTTTGGGGTTTCTGGATATTTCACTTGCATTTGCTTTCATTCTGTGCATAGACAAGAAGGTCTCTTCTTGCAAGGATTAATTACCCTGGGCTAGTTTTATCATTCATATTCATGTCTTCATTTCTAAAGATGCTGCTGCCATAGTTCTGTACTATGAGCATACCAATTAAAGAAAACCCTCAAACCCTATTTCCCTCATTCTGTAGGATGAATAGTCTGCTCCCTGTAGCACTGAGGAGTTGAAGAGTTGAAATACAAGAACTAAAAGGAGATTTCTAGTATAAAATGTAGTCACCTATGCATCTTGAGAAATCCAGACTTTTTTGTTTTTTGTGCCTCCCATGTTTTTATACAGGTAAATGTTTTGTGCTGTAAGACCTTCAACCCCATGATAATCCTGGCTTAAGATATCCCTCTGGAATACTTACTGTGTTATAAACCCTATCATGTTTTGGAGGAATCTGAAAGAAGACATCAGCTGTAGTGTTTAAACTGTTCAGTAGGGCGACTTAAGAGAAAAAGCAGCTCTTCTCCAGCCAGCTCAAGGAAGGGCCCAAACTCTTTAAAAAAGCACATTAAGAGCAGTGCCCGGGGTCCCTCAGCTCACCTGGCTGGCACTGCTGGCCTGTAACGCTGCACATGCCCTTGTGGCTATCAAAGGTGGGGAGTTCTGGCAAGGGTTGAGAGAGTTTATAACCCCCCTCTGCCCAGGGAAAGCTGTGCAAACAATGGGGGCTGGAGAGAAGCCTTACAGAGTTTATCAGCTTCGGTATTTCCCACTTTGTGGGGTTTTAAATTCAGACAGACTGTCTGGTGGCTCTGGAAATTGCAGGTGAGGTGCCTTATGCTTCCCACCAAAACTGTTCCACTTAAGGAGAAGCAGACTTAGAGTAGAAGGACTTTTTTCTAGTGTAAAAAACAAATTAATTACATATTATGGCAATTAGCCTCTTTTAAACAGCTAATACAGCACAGGTAAGATTGTCCTTTCTGTGTTCAGCTACAAATCACTTCAGCCTTGCTGGAGCACATGGAATGGCACAGGAAGAAGTGGGCAGCAGCTGTACACCACCCTTCCCTCCAGGGATGGATGGGGAAAGAATGTGCCCAAGCCCTCAGAACAAGAGCAGCTTTTTGTGAAACAAGGCCCTTTCCTACCTAGCACCATATTTGGCCTCTTTTTTTTTCCCCAAAGTATATTCAGAGCCACAAGACTGAGAATAAAGCAACCTCTTAAATTCAGCACATTTACAATGCTGTGTCAAATAAGAAAATACTTTTAAATTAAATGTCAGTTACAGATTTTTTTCAGTTCTGCTCCTTCATTCTGATAGTTAATGTATGTACTTGAACACCCACACTGCATCCTTTTTTTTTAAATTATAAGATCTAGCTAGCTCTGGAGGATATTTTTGTTGCCTCTACGTAACAGAGGCCATGCTCTTCAGTTTTTATAAAGAAATAAAAGTCATCTAACTCACAATTGATACAGAAAGAAACCAGAAACATACTGTGAGGTTCTATCCCTTTGCAGTGCTCATGAGAGTCCTGTCGCTGTTCTCAAGTACAATACAAAATGCACATGGTACTGATCATTCTGAATGTGAACTATTCCCACTTTTCCTGAGAAGCCACTATTTATTTCCACCCCAAAACAACAATCAAAAAGAGAATAACCACTTCTTTGGGATCTGTGCATATGCTTGCTCTTAGATGCTCAGTGGGGCCTTTAAAGACAAATAGTTTGTCACCCCCATCTAGAAAGCATCTCAGAGTGAGATGCTTAATGAAATAGAGCTGCTGCTGATCATATCACTGATGGCCTGGTCCTGGAACTAGTAAGGCTGATGATAATTAGAAAATGGGGATTGCAGAGGTCACAGTGTAATTTTGGATCCCTCAGACTAGAAAAGCCAAAGCGATGACATTGTTCCCATCTCTAGCTACAAGCAGCTTGACCTGTTGGTGAGGAGTTCACATCTGAGAAATGCTCTGTACTTTTATTTTAAAAGGAAGATTTCACTGCCTTACTAAAAAGCAAATAGCAAAGAAAGAAGACTTTAAGATTTCTCTTTCATTTAGCTATATGGGGTTATAAAGAAAATGAAAGGGGCATGTACAAAGCAGTAAATACCCAGTCACAGTCTTAGGAACCAAAACATTTCTGAAATTATGACCTTGTTTTACCCAAATCTTCTGTAATCTGTTCAAGAATATTCCATAACTCCATGTGGCACCGATACCAAGTGACCCAAGGCACTGGGAGTTCTCTTTACTGAAGGTGATTGAGATCACAGTGAGTTTCCCAGTGCAGTGGCAACAACAAGATCCAATGTAATAAAACCTCTGCTGTTCTTTACCCATGTCTCTCCTGTCGATTGCTTTGGGGCAGATAACTCAGGTTTTAATAGTGTTCCTTGGAGTATATTTTTCACTTCTTGTATGCAAGTGGTGGGAGACTGTTGAAAAGCTGGAAGGGAAAAGGAGGAGTTCTTCCTCCCAGCCAGTCTTGTTAATCATGGTATTTGAGTAACCTCTAAACTGAGGCACTTCTGTTAAACAATAGGAATATTTTATATAAATCTACCTTTTAGGTCTTTTTTTGGAACTCTACCTGCTGCTACTTAAAAAGGATGTTTCTGTGTCAGCTTTTTGTCATTTCTTCATTTGATTTGGTTTTACACGGATACTTCACAGTAAGCACTTGGGAAGTGATCCTCCAGCAATACCGCCAAGTACAGGGAGTGGTGTCTGACGTTCTTTCAGGGTTGGGAATGAATTCCAAACTCCTATGGGACTCTCAAAGCCTCTCAACCAGAGATCTTTAATCAAAGAGCTATGAATTAGACAGCTTGACACAGGAAGCCCAACTGAATGCTACAGATGCATGCACTTACTTTCTTACAGTTGACTGTTTGAACTTGCTCAGGTCTGGAAAATGAGACCAAATCCTAGGAGACAGCTAAAAGGGGAAAAGGAAGCTGCCAGAAAGAATAAATACACACCATATGCCTGTGACCTCCTCAACAGGACTTTGCATTCCCCTGCTTTTGCTTTTCAAAGTCCCTATTTAAGCATGTTACTGTACATACTTAATGCTGAAGAACTGATCACCCTCCACCCCAAAAGAGCTGCATCAATGAGAAAAATTCTGATGGGGGAGTGGGGGAGAGGGGATAAAAACAAAGTAGTTTTGAATCCTTTTTTTACAAAATTTTTTAAAAAGTGTATTAGCCTGAAGACAACAGGTTCCTTTGATGAGCAAACTGTCCCATTCCCTTCAGCCCGCATCCTGCCAGCTATCAATACCTGCCTGTAACATCAGCCATAACACCACACAGAGCTCGCTGTAAACGCCACACCCAGAGCTGGGGCTGTCCCCCCACACGGTGCAGGATTTCTCCCTCGGTGCTGTAGCCTGCCAAGGGCAGCTGCTGGAGCAGTCCATCACGTTCTGACTTGGCTCTGCACTTCTGGCCATACCTGCAAGGCATTACTCACCCGTGCCCAGCCTGTCCCTTTACGTTCTCAACAGCACTTTCTAATTTCCAGCACCGCTGTCCAGCTCTCATCAATAAGCAGAGCCAGCTTTTCCAGTGCAGAACTTGCTGCCCTGAATTAACAGCCTGAGGGGACACAAGTCACCACTCTGTGCTCACACGGGGACTGCCCACCACCCTGTGCTGAGAACACGGCCGTACAGTGGGTGCCTCTGTCCAAGAGTTTGCCACAAAAGCCAAGCAGGACTTAACCCAAAGCTCTGTTCATTGCTGCTGCTGGTATATTGGGCACAGCAGCTCACACCCACAGGACAGACGAAAGGAATTGAGGGCCCAGATGTGTGTAGAGGCTTCTCCCTTGCTGGTTGGCTGTGTACCGTTGAGGCTCTTTCTGGGGGAGATACAAAGCCATACGAGGGCAGGCAGCACTTTGTCTGCAGGTAAACAAATCACCTTTCCACGAGCTGCCCTTGCTGCCCGTTTCCATCCGTTGATCAAACACTGGCACTGACGTAACAAGATGAAAAGTCACTAAAACGCACTTCAGAGTTAGACAAACAACAGTTATGCTGCCCTTGTCCCCAGGGCTTGGACACAGGGACAGAGATACCCCACGCCAGTGTCCCATGCACACCGTGCTAAGCCTGAAGGGATCCTGCTCCCAAATTGCTGGTTTGGCCCATCCAAGGCACACACGGCAGTTCCTGTGCGTACAAAAACATCCCTGAGTTTAGCCCACAGCACACACCAGCACTCTCAGCTGTGCTCTGGGTGCCACAGCCCTTCCTGTCCCAGCCTCAGGGACTTCTTGCCCGCAGGCAGCTCCATGCTGTACTAACACCCAGCCAGCACTGCCTGGAGAATCCAGGCTGCTGGAGTTTATCCCATCCCCAGCAAACACCTGCAGTCTGCATCACAAGGGAATCACCCCTTGATCCATACAGGCCATCAGAGGGGTTTCTGGCTGGAAGCTCTCAGTGGGCTCTGCCCAGCTTGCCAGGTCAGTCCTCCCACCAGTCCTTGGTGGTGAAGTGAAGGTGGCCAGGCTGCCACTGCAAACCTGCAACGGGGAACCAGAACCAACCCTCACCAGTCCTGGAACTCCTCTGCCACACATCTCACCAGCTCGTAGTGTCCAGAACACACCTTCACTTACTCTGTCCAACAACTGCAGCCAGATTTGCACTCACTGCAGAAATGCACCCCAGGGAAGGAGTTAAACCCGTCCCCTCTGGAGCCAAGAGCCTCTCCAGTCTGCCCTCCCTAACACAGCAATGGCCAGCGGGGCACAGGGCACAAGGTTCCTCAAGGAACTGACTTTCCCAGACCCTGCCACTCCCCCAGAGCAGCCTTGCAAGTCACCACAGAAAAATTCATTCTGGCACTGGATTTACGCTTCATGCTTCCACCTTGGCTAACAGTGGCAGGACAACTATCCCAACATTCAAAGCTGCCCACGAGGAAAGTCCTCTCCATTTACCCATCTCCTCTTTGCCACATGACTGCATTTACCCAGTCGTGAGCACTGCTTATGGATTATACACTCCCTCTGTTTGGAGTCAACACATGGGTCTTCACTAACTTGGAGATAAAGAGCTCTCTCTATATCCCCACTCTCCCTTTCTGTCTGCAGCATGTATGCTAGCTGCTCCTTGGAATCCAGGTAACTGAGCAGCATTCCCTAATTGGGACACTGGGAAAATCACTTCTGACTACCAGGCTTTATTGCTGCCTAGACTTTATCAAGACCACTGCTAAGAAAGATTGCCTTGTTCTTGGAACACATTGAATTTGTTCCCTATTAGCCATCTTGGGGATTGGTGAGGAATGAGACCAGCATTTCTTCTGTGTGAAGATCTGGAATAAAGAACTCTGCAATACACCTGATTACGGCACAGCAGGGTCCTCTCCTGCTCCTGGGCAACAGGAAACATGGTTAGCCATCCGACATCCTCCTCCTCTCACTAATGTTACTACACCTGAGCACAAACACACCTGGAGACGCAGAACCTGCCTGGCCACGGGGCTGTGCCTGGGGGACAGGGATTTGCTGAGAATCTGATGAGCCTGCAAGGTGTGTGTGTGTGGGAAGCACTCCCTGACAGCACCCCTCAGAAAGCCAAGAAATGAGTGACCTTTTCCAGCTCACAGAGGTGAGAGGGAACGACCAGGACATCGTTCAGAGCGGGCACCTCTCAGCTGCCTCACCAGTCCCACAGCTCAGTGCTCTCACCCAAGGCTGCTGTATTTCTCACGATTCCACCTGTACTAAGCAGAGCCACCTCGTGCACAGCTTTTGGCTTCCTCCTAAAAGATGCAATGGAACGGAGAACCTGCTTTGCTTCCTTAAAATTAATTTCCAGCACTAAAGGTGTGCTTCTTTTTTTGCTTCCCCTTTTCTGGGGAAAGTCTCCACCACACATATGTCTCCTTCCTCTGCTGGAAAGAACAGGTCTCAGCTCTCAGACTCTTATTCTGCAACCTTATTCCTCCATCTAGGTGTTTATTTACTACAATAAATATGCAGTGGGTATTTCCAGACATCAAATTATGTCCCTTAGCCTTTAGACTGTTTTCTTGATATTCTCTCCTTTGCTTGGCTGAGTGTTTCTTAATTTTCTTGGTTTTTTTTAATAAATAAAATGAAAACTTGGCACCAGAACCAGATACATTCAATTTCATCAACACTACATCAAGAAAACATGTTTGTGTGTGTGTGTATTTCTGTGTATCCACCCCCATCCTCTAAGTATTTGCCTTTTATACTATCAAGCTCCACAGGAATCCTTCCACCCAACCCACTGAGAATTTCTTATGTACTGCTTGTCCACGGCAATCACCAAAACTCCTTGCTGGCTCAGGAATACAGCCCCCTGTTTCCTGCAAGTCTTTGTGTTTCATATTC
Source organism: Struthidea cinerea (assembly GCA_013397865.1). NCBI lineage: Eukaryota > Metazoa > Chordata > Aves > Passeriformes > Corcoracidae > Struthidea > Struthidea cinerea. The sequence goes on along the minus strand of VZTI01000139.1, from coordinate 2,272,202 downwards.
CCAAACGTGCAGTTTCAAACCTGCCTTACCAAAATGCTCCTGTGGTTCCCCCGCAGAGAGAGGCCTCAGGATTTTGTGCTGCTGCCTGTGATTCACTGCTGCTCAACAGCTGTCACCACAATTGCTTCCAGACCTCGAGGAAAGCACCGAGTAGCACAGACCACTGCAGAGGAAAAGAATCCCAAACACCTTTTTGATAGGGATTCCCACTAACTATTACTACTAGAACTTTGCTAACTGGGTGTTAATCCTTTTAACATGTGCCCCAACAATACAGTAACATTATTTTGGAGCAACAAGGTACGAGCAACAAGGATTTTGTGAACTGTTTATGTATACACTCAGTGTTGCTATTATCCCAAACCTGTAATTCCTCAAAGTTACACTGCTTGGACAAGAATTATGTCCCATAAAAAAACCCTCAAGAGTAATTTCAGCTCTCAAGGCACCCCTGATCTCCCAGGAGCTTCCCCTCTGGTTTCAAATTCATGTTTGGACAAGTAGCTCTTTGCTGAGCTTCTCTGGAACATGAGCCTTATCTTCCATAGTTTATCAAAAGCTGACCTCATGGGGTCAGTGACTCCTCCAGCCATCTTTTCTGGCTCTCTAAATACCAGCTATTGAGTTGTCCCTTTAGAAAAACCTTCTGGAAAAATTCTAGAAAAATCTTAAAATACCAGCTGCTCAACATCCATTGCACCAGACTGATGAAGAGATCCCAGTACAGGTGATATTTTAAAGTTTTTAACATACAGCACATGGATACCTATTATGTACCCTGGCTTTTATGAAAACAATTTTGCCATCTTCACCTAACAAAGCTTAACGAGTTGGGAACATTTTCCCAAATGTTCTACTGCGTGTCCTTAAATTGAACTGTATTTAAGATGTGTTCAAGATTGTGTTTTTCTCTCTTGGGGAAATAAGGCCTTATCTGTTCCTGTGCTGGCAGCCACCAAGGCCAGTTAGCAGCCAGGCTGACTGAATTATGCTCCTGCCCCAGGAATGTGGCTCTAACTCTGAATTAGTAGGATTTTATGGGAAAACTCCTCGCTGCTGCTGCTGATCTGTTCAGATCTCTGTAAGAACACATTGCTCTGTTTTCACATGCCATTCCTCTGGGGTCTTTCAAAAAAGCCTCAAAAATAAAAGAGGGGCTGCTTTTGCCCTCCTGAATCTTGTAGTTATTTGTCCCAGCATCACTGACTGCTGGTTTGAAAGGCCCCACCCGAGCCAGCAAGGCCAGTACTTGATACCAGAGCCACTTTCGCAGAATCTCATTCCCCAATGTATCCCAATCCCGTGAAACGAGTTGGGGTTTCCCTCTCCCATCCTACTGCTGGGAAGCTGCTCAGACCTCACCACAGTGACAGTGTTGCAGATCATCATCCAGTTGCCCACCTCAGCTCACACTTAGCAATGTCACACTCTTTTTCCCCTCACATCAACATTTGACTTTCCCTTTTTCAGCTTTTTTATCCCTCTCTGCCACCACCCTTTTCTCACTGAATAAACCAGCCACGTTCTTAAAAACAAAAAGGCGACCTTATAGTAGGTGACACAGTTTTCTGTTGGAAGCTGGCTACCCCGAATCACACTGGTGGGCTCACTAAGGGAGTTTTTAGGTACTTTAATTAAGGTTACTGAAGAAAAGGACTCTGAATGTGCTGCACAACGATCTCAGGAGATGTTCCGAGCTGTAGATGGAGCACTTGCACTGCTAAGAAAATCCACAAGCGCCTGCTGACCCCTTCCTTCAATTTCCAGCAATTTTTAAAAGAGGGGAAGACTTTTTTCCCATGTGGTCTACTGTGGCCTTCCATGAAAAAAAAAAAAAGAAAAGAAAACAAATGTGCCTCGCTGCTGCACCCACATTAACACAAGCAGTGAGTACCAGCCCTGTGCAGTACTGATCCTTCACTGGAGTTGCTGCTATTACGTTATAAGGCTTTTCAATCAAGTTCAAATATAGTCACTTTGAAAAGGTCTAAGGGCTTCCAAGAAAAGGAGCAGCCAAACAGATCAGATTCAGGACCTGTTGTGGGTGGGTTTTTCTTTGTTTGGCTGCTTTGTTGATTGGTTGAGGGTTTTTTTTTTTTTACTGTTTATTAATAATAAAATAAAGTGAAGCTATGATTTCAGTTACCACCAACTTTCTAGTACAAATCATGAGCCAAAAGAGACCTTTGCACTATGCTGAGGTTTATCTGGTCCCCTGCCTAGTATCTAATCACAACTACCACAAGCTCTTTGCTAAGGGTGGGCAAAAAATCTTGTAGATGGTAATTTAGAAACACCTGCATAGTTCAAGAAGCATCTTCCTACCTCTTCCTTTTATGGCAGAAAGGACTCGGATTTAAGGGCAGAAGACTGACCTTCCTACAGGAAGGTCCTGTTTCCAAGAGAAGCTCTTGTCTCACATCCCACTCAAAGAAACACTTCTGCCTGCATAACATTAACACCTAAAAACTAAAGTAAGATTTAAAATCAAACGTGGACTTCCAAGACTTTTTTTCTGTTCACTGATACAACCAATAAATTCAGCTTTTTAAAGGGTGAGCACTGGGTGTACAGTCAGTGTTGTGAATGTGTGTCCCCCTTTTTCTGTGTTTGCAAAGCAAGTGATTTGAGGCATAAAAGTACCTGTGATCATCAGAGGGGCACAGGAGAGCTAAAATATGCTCTGCCTACACTTTGAAGCACTGAATTTCCACACTGTTGCCTGAGTTTCCAAGCCTTTCTGCTTATTTCTTCTGGACAAACCCACTGGGGAGCAAGATACAATCCTCTTCCTCATTGTCACAGTTCCTGCCTTACCTGGTTTCCCTCCCCCAGAGCTGATGCATGAAAAATCTCTTGCCAGCTCATATCTGTGGAATAATAAATGTACCTGATCACTTTGTGTTGCTGATCAAAGCAAGAACTGAATTCTAAAAGCAGAAATGTGATCTGAAGGCAGTCAGCCCCATCAAGCATAAACTGAATATTTTAACATCTGGAAGTCGATTCTAAAAGCTCGTCAGCAAAGGCCAGGAATTTTAGGGATGAAGCTATCAAGGAATGAGATATTAAAAAGCTCTTACTACAGGGACCCAACCTTTGAAACCACCTAAGTGCTGTCCAGCTTGTTTGCTCATTCATTCATCTACATAAGGCTGTGAAGCTTTCATGTCTGTGGAGCCAAAAACAGGGGAGAAGCTGCTCCTGTAAGTCAGCAGCTGCTCAGAGCATCACCCACAGCACTGACCAGGGCACGTGGGCCAGAGACAATCTGAGAAATTCATCTGCTGCCAGCAATGGCACAGACTTGGAGGAAGAAATTAATTGCTTTTGACAACAAAACCCCCTGGTCACTACCCTACAGCAGCCGCAGAAAATCAGGACTTAAAATAAATACTTGTTTTACTTCCTCTTGTTTTCTTACTTTCTTCATATTTGAGCCCAATACGGAGATGAATCTGAGACACAACCTTTACGTGTAATTGCAGCATGATCATCCAGTTCAAACTCAGACCCAAACTTGCCTCTCTTTGGACCTACAGCTTCCCGAGGTGGGGAGGGAGGGGACCAGGAGCCACATGCCTGGAACACTGCAGGAATCTGCAACTCAAAGTGTCTTTCCAAGCCACAGATTGCTTAGCTGACCTGTGCTCACCCAGGTGTGCCCAGGAAGAAGAGGGGAGTGGTTTCTCAAACTATCTCCTAAGCTTTCTCCAGCAAGAGTTCAGAGGTGTCAGGCTCACTCCCAAAGAAAGGCTCTGCGTGCTCCCAGTTCGTGTGTCACAGGAGAGCCACAGGTAAGGAACTGAAGGATTACTGAAATCAGTAGCCAGGCTACTCTGATAATCGAAATCCAAAACACAGCCAGAAGGAAGGGAAAGAATTAATTCATCAGCTAATTATAATAGCAGCACACAGCCTTCTCTAACTAATCTAGTAGCAGAAGGCAAAGTGATCAAATAAAAACAAGCAGTACTGAACTACAGAAATAGAAAAATGAACCAAAGATACCCACTATTGCTGAAATGATGGACTCCTGACCTGAAAGCAGATACATTATTTATTTCAACTATTTATGTCCTTTTTTATTCCCTTTTGGCTCTGATTTGCTGTCACTGGTGTGTTACAAGGTCATTAATAATGCATAGCAATAAATAATATATCCACAGTCACACCAACTGAATTTTGTCTGTCACTATGGCCCTGTGAACATCTCAAATTTATTATACTTGGGGCTTTTCCTGAATGGTGGATAAGACCTGTACACACAGACTAGTTCAAACGTGTAAAACAACAATATTGCGAGCTAATTTCTGGAGAAAAAGCAGACATGGAAGTACTCAGTTGTTGGCTTCAGCCCAGACAGCTTCCAGGAAGCATGGACTGAGGCACCAGAGCTTTGGCTAGATAGTTCCACACAAAACACCTCCTCTGTCCTTCAAACGGCCTGTTGGATCCACAACTTGCAAGAACATTTTCAGCTGTTTGAGTTTATCACAAAAAGCGCGCAGCCACACAAGCCATGAGATCCACCAGCTTGCGCCTTCTCCTGCACTTGAAACGGAGTTTCATGGGGCAAAAGAGGTTCTCTGCAAGGCAAGAAGGGCCATTCATTCAAAGCTTGACTCCACACAACACCAGCCAGCTCCTTTGCGAAGCCTGGCGGGGGGAAAAGAACCAGCCCTAAACACAGCCCAGAGTGAGTGACCCACGAGAGCACCCAGTGAACTCCTGAGCAGCTCGGGATTCCTCAGCATTGTTACAGGAAAAGGTAGAGCCCATACAGAGAACAACATTTTCATTCATGTAAAAGCAACAAGTGACCATACTTAAGCGTCCAGAACCAAAAGAGAAGCTCACTATACAAATAGGAACACAAAATAGAGGCAATTCTAGCTTTAGAAGGTGAAATTTGGATTTAAAAACAAAAAAACTCCCCAAAACTACCAACCCAGCACTGCACCAATGCTTTTTATTGTTATTAGCAAAATAGTAAAATATAAATCAATCCCTTCTGAACATCTCACCGTGACTAAATTGCAGTATGGAGTAACACAGGTACAGTCTGGCCTGCATCTGCTTCAAGTATAGTCCCAGAGTTTGTCCCAGCCCACTTTTCACCCACTGCATTAACTACACACCTGGAAAGCAAATAGGTTCAGCAAGCTGCTCTGATGAGAGTAAATGTTTGGAGCTTTTTTTTTTCGGTGGGGTGGTTTTTGCCAGTCCAACTTTCCAAACATGTTGATTCTAAGGCCACATCATCATCACTACGTGCAAAAAAAGGAATAGCAGCGGGAGCACATGGAATTAAAAATAAAAAACAAACAAACAAACAAACAAACAAGCCTATCTTTAGTGGAAGGGCAGAGATGGGGTGGTGAGATGGGACTAAGCTCATTTTTCACAGCTGCTGAAAATTACACAAAATTAGATGCAATGTAGAGGCAAACCTTTACAGTAAAAGCAAGGAATTAAATGAAGCAATCCCGTAGTTGTTACTGAGAATACAGATGAACTTTCTGATGCCTGATCCAAGTCATTGAATTAGCAACTCATACTTCCGCTGAGGCTGTAAACAAGCAGCCTAGAAAACCTCCCTTTATATGTATTCCTCTGGTGTCATGCAATATATTCCCATTCTGAGTATTTACTCAGCAGTCCCCACCTGTTGTTTAAACACATTGGAACGCAGTACAGCGAAGTATGAGAAGCATGATCACAATCCAGAACTGCATCACCTTTCTGACAGGAAATGCAGAAAGACTCCTGAGCTGTCACTGAACTCTGAGTTAATTAACGAGGAGAGGAGCAAACGCTAACATCAAGCACGAGGCTGCCAGCAAATTTCAAAATTAACAATTACGACAGCTGCGTCAGTGTGCAGAAACAATATTTATTTGGACAGCTTAAAAGCAAAGCAGAGTAACTTAACAGAAATCCAGGGCCCTGACCCTGCTTTAAGGTCAATAGAAAAAGGATTTTGACTGAGATAAACATTACTTATCCACAAGGAGATGAGTGCTACATCACCAGGCATCAGCTTTTCAAGCATTTCCTGAGAGCAGATCCAGAACAGGGGTCCATTTTCTCTGTTATCATAGAGCCTGTAGCAAAAACCAGAGCTCAGTCTAATCAGCAGTTTCAAGGCAATAATTTCACACCTCTTAGCTGAAGCAGAACTTCACAGCTCATCAGGTAACAAGTGGAAAAATCACTTTTGTCCTAAATTAGTTTCTTTTCCCCTAGTGAAGATACCATCAACCCCCCTGTCACCAGGTATTATTGGAGGCCTGTGTAGTGTAGAGGCCATGCACAGGAAGAGATTTCATCACAGAGCTCAACTCTCACATTGACCAGTGACCACAAATTCTCACTTTCACTCATCAGTGCTCGCCAAGATTTGGATATACAACATTACATGTGAGGCCTGTGTATATATATATATATATACATATATATATGTTCTTAATACAGGCCATAGACATGGTCTGTGTGCAATAAATGGAGCATGTGTTCAGTGGTGACACAGCAAACAGAAAGCCCAGGTTACCTCTGGCAGCCTGGACCTCACCCTGCAGGCACAGGGACACCTCCCTGATCTACCCGAAGCCTTCCCACCCCATGCTGATTTCTCCTGCAGTCCAACCAGCTGCAAGAAAGATGCCCACATAAATTACTTCAGGCAAAGCCTGTCTGGCCTGGAGGTTTGAATCCCTCTGTTAAGGCAGAGGCAGGTTAGGAAAGGCCATGCTCTCTAAGCTGTAGGGATACCAGCTCCTGCAATCCCTCCCAGGGCAAACAGCACGAGGAAGAGCAGCCTGATCTGAGCGCAGCTGGGTTGGCCACGGTCCTCAATAAAATCCTCGCACCTCTGGCATCTCTACAGCTCTCAGCAGCGATCTTGTTTTTATGTTTGTCAATCTAAAGCAGTCACATTTAAAGTGACAACCTCGCCCATGAAGGTGCAAATTATAAGAAGTCCAGTCCTGCAAGGAGCTGTGCTGCGGCTCAGTCACGGTACAGCCACTCAGCAGTACCACCACATCAGCAGCTCTACGGGCAGCAGAACACCCTACCCTGGTTATTCTGACACCCCAGTCTGGTGTGAGGATTCCACAGACTCCAAGATTTGCAAAGTTACTCAACGCAAGCCTGTTCCTTGTGCAGTTAAAGCACGCCGTATGGTGGCACACAACGATCTTGAAAAATCAGAATTATTAGCCTTCAAAAATAAAAATTGAATCCTGCTGCTCTAGGCTGTTTCCATACCAAAGGCAGCAGCCAGGCAGTGGCTTTGCTTGCATTCATATCCAAAACCAGTAGAGAATATCCAGAAAAAAAGATGCACAGTAAATTCCCTGAAAGCTGGCTGCAGTTCCAGCTTGTCTCTGTAACACTGGCACCACTATTATCTCTTAATAGGGTGCAGGAAGTCCAAAGCCACATGTCTGGTCAGGCTCCGATGGGCATCAGCATCTGAGGGAAGTCAGGGCATTGTGGGCAGCAGAGAAAACCCCAGACTCCAGCTAAGAGAGAGGATTTGCTAATTCCATCCTCTTCCCACCCATCAAAGATGGGCAAACTTCTTGCAAGTGCTGTAATCTCAATATGGGGTTTGGCTCCAGTGGCAGAAAAAGGGAACGTAAGAGCCAAGTTTTCAAACACAGCCTGGAATATGGAATGTCCTGGAGATCTGCATCCCCAGCCTTGGGTGGTGCTCAAACAGCTGCTCTTGCCAGCCTAGGAAGGAATGTTTGTGAACTGTCCTGTTCCATCCAGAGGTATGGAGAGGCAGGTTTTGCACGGAGCGAAATCATTCCTGAAAATTTAAACAGCTTTTGGATCAGGACCCTAAATTCTAGGGAACATAAATGCTTGTCTCAGACTAGTTAGGAGAGCAAAAGCCAGAATGGGCGAGAAGAGCTTCCTAAAACCCAGTCTGTGAGACCTGACAATGCTCACTGGTGTGCAGGGGCAGTAACTTTTCCAACAGAGCTATAGAGAACACCACCTAATTCTGCAGTGCGCTGTGCACAGGATCTTAGGCCCCTTTATGGAACTGACCCAAAGCTGAACTCTATCTTCCTGTGCAGACCATGAAATCCAAACGCTTCACTCAGGCTTTGTGCCAGGTGCTCTGCTCTATACACAAGCATCAGACCACACTGACGAAGTGTTTCAGACAGCCTCAATGTATAGATGGATTTGGGCTCTCATCCTCAATTCTGACCTGCTCTCTCTTCCCTCTCTGGCGGGCCAGGTTCCCGTGGCTCTGTGCACCCGAGTGCTTCAGCAGCAGTGTCACAGTCGCTCGGCAGCTCACGGATGGGCAGGCAGGCTTCCACACAGGTCACTTACTCCAGCTACCTTTAAACACTCTTTTCCTTCTTTCTCCTCCCTCTTTCTTTCAGAGCAGAGTTGTTTTTCTGCCTCTTGGGCTGAAGGGCAGGGAGGCAGTCATGCATGCTCACATCCAGCAGCTAACTGCGTGTGATTCCCTCTGGCAGCCCTGTCAGGACCGTGGCGTTTGTATCTATGAGATGACACTCTGGGAAAGGTTCTTACACCTGTTCCAAGCCCCTTCAGAATTCACAGCCAAAAAATACTCATTACAACCCAAAAGCCTTTTCATTTCAATTCTCATTCCTGGCTGTTTTTTTTCTTTTTTTGAGAGGAGCCCAAGATAAAAGTTGGCTGTGGTCTTCCACAACAACACATGCACATTTTCTGAAGATTTCTGGAAAAAAAATAAAATTTTGAAGTCCTGCAGCAAACTGCATCACCTCTCCCTGGCCTCAGAAAACACACAGTTTACCACAATGCTCTCTCTGGCCACACCAGAGCAGCAGTCTACAAACTCCTCCTTTTCCTGTGGGAAATGCCCTGACCTGCAAAGGAGATTACTCCTGGGAGTTCCAACCAGAGCAGATCACTTTCCTTCTCACCAGCACACTTCTGAACAGAGAAGCATGAGTAATTTCTCATCTCTCTTTTCCTTTTTAAGCATGCTTACAGTTGAGCAAAATGCTTTGAGGACTGAACACGAGCCTCTGTGTTTTCTAGAACAGCAGGCAGTAATACTTCCTCGGGCCTTCCAGGGAGAAGCCCTGAATTACATTCGTGAGCCTTCAGCAGGAACAGCCTCACATGAAGCTGGTGGAAATGCTCTCAAATTCATTCCACATTATGGCTTACCTGATCTACAGAGCAGGCAATGAGCCATAATTATATATTCCACAAAACACATGGGCACTTGCTCACTGCTGTGTATGGAAGGAGTAGTTCCTACTCAGCTGTCACTTTTCAAAACAGGAACTGTCTAATCCTTACTTAAACCCTGACTCCCTTTCTCTCCTCACTCTGCTTTTCAGAAAATTCACTTATTTCCCTGACTTCCACTCTGCTTTTCAGAAAATTCACTTATTTCCCTGACTTCTGCATGAACTTTTTCCAGGAGAGTCAATCTGGGCTGGAAATTCCTTCAGCACTGCGTGCTGCGCCAAGTCTCAAACAGTTAGAGCAGGGGGTGATTAAAAGGAGCAGATAATTTGACTGAAAGGCAACGAAACATGAGCTTTGAAAGGAGCAGGGAAGGACTCATTTGCAAGAAGCTCTGCTGTGATAAAAAACTCAAAACAAGCAGGTAGCTTGCAGCAGGACAACATGCTGCTGAGTACAGTGGTCACTGCGCTGGACATGCTGATAGCTGCAAAGTGTGCAAGGCCAATCTCTCACTTCTCCACTTGCAATTCAAAAGGAACCCAGGTCTGGCTCCCCACAACTCCTATCAGCAGCCACAGATGAACACGACTACTGAAAACAGTCCGTACCCGCACATGGGCTTGAATTCTCCAACAAAAACATGGAAGAAATCTATTTTTCTGCAGTCTTACAATTAAAACTCTTGCTGCTGCGGCTGTCCTGACTTCTCAGTTTGGTTACTAGAGCCTCTCCTCTCCAGCTCTCCCACACCCACGCTGCCCCCTCGTACCCACATCCATAGGGAGAGCTGCTGCCCACAGCTTCCTCGGGCTCCCACCTTCTCCTTCCTTCTCTTTCCTCAGCTCTTCCTCCTGTTCTTCATGGTATTCAAACTTGTTTCCCTCAAACTGTCCCCTGTCACATCCCACCCTCTGCCCAGCTAACAACATGCACCTTCCTCGAAGTCACTCAGGTCTCCTCCTGCCTTGCTCAAAAGCAACCCAGATGCACGTTCTAACTCTGGTCCACAAGTTTCTTTCTTTCTTTCAGCTGACTAAAATCACACCACAATGCTTATAAAACAGGCAGCTAGATTCGGGGTAATTGTCTAACTATGCTACATCTGTTACCTTCAATTTCAGGATTTCAAAATGATGTAAACATAAAAATTTAAATACCCACATGCTTCACCAGCCTTATAAGCTTTCCATCGTTAGGGTATAGGAAATTCTCTGCAACCTAAGGATCTAAAAAAACCCCAAAATCAAACCATCAACCCCCTCCCCCC
>VZTI01000139.1:2179605-2261677 GCA_013397865.1 Struthidea cinerea | reverse complement strand
AAACGAGAAAACCTCCTGCCAAATTGTTGCAGGCAGCAAAGTGAGAGGCAACATTAATTTTTTATACCGTACTCATGCTCATTCCTCAAACCTAGCTTGTTCTAGCACTGTGAAGAGGTCTGGAGATGCAAACCAAGAAAATGTTTTGGCTGTTGTAGTGGGTCAGTGTTTTTGACCTGCCTGCAGGACAGGGAGATGGAGCCTTTGCTGACTTGGAAGGAAGGTCTCTCTGTAGAGAGCAGCTGCTACACGAATTTGATTTCCAGTTCCCTCAGATATCCCACCTTTTAAAAAAGACTCCATTTATAAAATGAAAATCCCCCTCCAATCCTACCAGAGCAAGCAGAGGACACCCCCACAGACAGAACCCTTGGATCCATCCGAGCAGTGCATCTGCTAATATCGGCTATGACCTCCCGTACTTCAGCTCAGCTCTCCCAACAACATCCAAGGAAAGCCCAGGCCATCCTCCCCCCGATTCCCCTGTGATCTGACAGCAGTCAGAGAGCCAGACCTGTCCCCTGTGCACGTGCTCTTGGCATGGAGGAGTTTTTCCAAGAGGAAGCTCCCAAATACGTTGTCGAGGCAGCTCTGTGGCTGGAGAAGGGACACCCCACCTCTCCCCCAGCAGAGCAGCAGTGCACAACAGCAGGCAGGAGACCTCCAGGAAGGTGAGGGCACTGGGGCTCTCCACTAAATAGCCAAATTCCCTCTGTGCTAAGCCCCATGCTCCTCACCTGGAAGGACAGGTCAGAAGAATGTGTGATCCTAAACCTCCACAGCTCCTGCTCTGCAGCACCTGTTTGGCACCCCCACTCTGAGAGCAGCAATTAGTGGTGCTCAAAATTATCTCCTGTGCCAGTAACTGGGATTCAGTCAGGTTCTAATATCCTCGATCCAGAGTGCCAGTCAGACCTCAGTTTTCTGGGTCTAATTGCCTATGAAACTCTGCAGTAGTTGAAATTCCTGAAGCTGTAGTTTCAAATCTTTACTTGTGTAAACTTGGAAAGTTTTTACTTTCCAAGAAAGAAACTAGTATTTTGTACCCCTATAAAAACTTTACCTCATAACATGAGAAAGTTTTGAGGGAAGAGACAGAACATTCCATCTGGAGATAATAATAAATCTGACAAGAGACAGAAATTGCAGGATTAAAGATAGAACTTCACTATATTAGGAAAAATGACTAATTAACTTGTGATTCATGCACCCTAATGGAGTTTGAGAGCCCCATCAGTATCATCAAATCAATGTCCCCTCAAAATTATGGCTTGTTGCCTGCTCTGTAGATAAGGAAAGCATGGTAGAGTAACAGGGCATTTAAACGGGATGACAGTAATGATAAGGAGGAATTCTGTATTTTTACATGCCCAAATAGGCCAGTTTCAAAAATACTTCAAGGAAGATCTTTTGAAGTTAGTAACATTCACCTTTTGGAGGGACTAAATGTAAATCTGATAAGAGACAGCTTTTATTTATTCTTAATGAGACAAGATTGCAAGTCCTTGTAATGTAGACAGTGAGAAGCTCCTGTTTTACCTTACCATTAAAACCACGAATGATGCCAGAGCCCAGGGGCGAGGCAAAACCAATTCTCCTTTCTCATGATCTGTGTTACAGGGCCCCGAGGCAGGGGCTCACTGTGCTCTGTGTTTTTATGACACAACGAGGGCACATTTGATGAACTAGGGTACGAATGCTACAACGCTTCAAAATAACACGGTGCATGAAAACCTGCAGCATTTGTTATGTACCAAAACCCCAGACAAGGAAGGTCTTTGTTGTTTTTTGTTTAAGAGCAAAGCCCTGTAGTGAGGGGAAACAACAGAGCTCTAAAACAAATGAAAAAAGCACACTGACCTCCTAGGCCAGTGCTTTAACCACATTTCCATGCAGTTCTTTTTTACTACACACCACCACTTAACAATATGAAGGACCTTAAATATGATAGGAAGAATGATTTGGCTCATGCTCAACATTTAAATGGAAGCTGCCTGACATGGCTGATGACTCAGACATGCCTGTGGTTATCAAGGTGCAGAGAGATTGAGACAGAGTAAGGGAGAGGAGAGATGGGCAGTTAATCAAAGTGACCTTTCCATTTATTTTATCCTGGAGCATCATCTCTGCCAGCAGCCTGAGCATCAGCCTGCTTCGGCATGTTTCCAGTCAGGTGTAGCCAGACACTTCTCTGTTACCTGTTTATAAGGAGCATTGCAGAGTGTCTGGAACAGAGCAACTGTGGACACCCCTTGGCTTCTGCTCTTCTCCACTCTTCCACACCAAAACTTGCGTTGTGTTACTTTCACGGAGTCCAGGATTAACGTGTGAGAAATGGTTCTTTATAAGAAAGACTGGGTAATGTGCTGCCTTTCTGTCACCCCTCTCCTTGTGTGCAGTGAAGCAAATGTAAAGGAGACCTAAGGAAGAGCTCATTCTTACCCCAGCCTTGCTCACCAGAAGGTGGTAGACATTTTTTGGAGGTGGTTTAGAGTGTGGAAGAATCTACGGCCTTCCTCTTTAAGGGCACGAAGGAAAGAAAGGTCCACAATCTCTCTACAGTTGCTAAAGTTCCCACCCTAACAGCCCCAGCACATCACACGGGATTTCAGTGATGGTCTTTTTGCTGCCAGCACAAAAGACCACGAGAGCTTTGGGTTCCATCCTACCCTTAAAAAGTGTGACACAGTTTGGTGACCACCAGCTTGTCTGTCTTGATCCCCCCTTATGCTCATCGTCTCCAACGCTCACCTTCCAGTTCTCCTGACATTTCAGCATCATTGCAGTCACAGAAACCTGGGGCCTTAATTACTGAAAGTAGTATGTAAGTAAATATACGGCAGGGCAGAAAGCATCAGACACCTTACAGGCAAAGTTATTGCCAAAGGGCATCTGTGCTAGTAAAAAAGAAATGGAACATCAGTAGGAGAAGAAGGCTTGAGGGGAAAACACCACAGACATCCCAAAACCAGATTTTGGAGGATGAGAAATGCACCTAAGAGCTTTTAATGTGCAAAAGGCAGTTCTGGACTAAGAAATGAATGATAGAGGCAAAGGCGACTGTAAGGAACACACCACCTTCCACCTACCCATCCAAGAAGACAACTGCCTCACATCCTTTCATTGCCAGTTCCTGCGGGTTTTGGCCAACCCAGACCTGCAGGCCACCTTCACAAAGAATGAGGAAGGATGATGAAACAAATGGTTTTCACAAAGAAGCCACAGGAGACCGGGAAAAAAATAACCCACAACCAAAAATGTAAGACAGCTAATGAAATTCCCAAACACAGAGAAAACAAACAAACAAGAAGAAATATGCTGATGTGGTTTGTAATTCCAGTCCCATCACAGATGTTACAGGCACTGTGAATTGTAAGTTCCTCTACTTAATAGAGTTCTTTCCTCTTGTCAAGATGAGTAAAATATATACAAAAGCAAGAACAGGCCAAGAGCAGAAAGGCCCTAACAAGCAATTGCTAACAAATGGCAGATCGCTTGATGAGGAGACAGTAAAGCCTGTCGGGTTGGCATGCAAGCAGAAATCTTTACTTATTGCTGTAATTGTTCCTCCCAACACCGTCCCGGCGGGTGTATGGTTTGATTTTCTTGTGAAAGTCCTTAAATGTTCATATGAAAATCCAGACAACATGTGCACCTCTCCAGAGCTTGGCTGGCAGGCCCGCAGCCATCCCTGCTGGAGGACATTGCTGTACCACAAACAACCCGCACCACAAAGCTCAGCTTGGCCAGAGGTTTTGTCCACAGTGTGCTGCCTTGGCAGAGCCAGTCCTGGGCTTGTTCCTTGTGGATGCTGAAAAGCTTTGGTAGAGAAATCTTTCAGCTTTCTGCAGCGTTCTGTGAGAACTTTGCAGTTCTCACAGAAGCTATGAAAACACTGCTGTGGGTTTTTGTAAACTAACTCTTTATCTTGCACCTGGGTTTGTTATGCAGGATTATTATGGTTCTGGCTTTCTGATATTTTGGAATAAGTGTCTTAGAGCTTGACCAATCCCCTCAAGGGGTGGATGGCCGAGCACCCAACTGTCTTATGCCATTCAACACACTCTTTGCGGACCCTGTTATAAAAGATGAATTAATTAATTAATAAAGGTCAGAACTGCTTTTCCCTTCTGAAATTGCCGTGCCATTCCCTGCCGTCAGTGCCGCTCACAGCGACAGCTCCTCCCTGGAGAAGGCAGCCATGCCCGTGCCTTTCACTGCCACGGCACACAGCTCTCACCAGGACAGAGGCAGACAGGCACACAGTCAAAAATGACCTCCAAATTACTGAGACACTGCAAAGAGAAACCAAAAAGCCTGCACATGCGCTCAGATTAAACGCTGTTTCCAAAAGGTTATGGATGTCTTTCTCTAAGGGCAACGTGGAACAAGGAGAGACAAGGCCGTGCCCCTGAGGGCCAGGCCTTCAGCCAGCACTCTGGCCCCCTATTTTACACTTGGCTTTGACAAGCTTTCCCAGTGGAGAGAAGACAACAGTATTCAGAATAAACACATGAAGAGATGTGGGGAACAGTTGTGATGAAGGGTCCCTTGAAAACATCAGCTAGGCTGCTCCTATCAAAAGATTTCTCCTCCAACAGGACCCCTGTCTCCATTTTCACCTCCAAAACAGCTGAATGTTGGTCATTTTAGATGGTTCAGAGGGCCAGACTGCCCTCAAAACAGAACACCACACACCCTTAATTCTTTGCATGATTTGGCACTTGATCTTGAGCAAAAACCTAACAAGCAGCAGATCCCTGAGTCCAGAAGGCTGCACACCTCTCCCAGAGGCACAGTTTTCCAAGATCCAGGTTCTCCAGCCAGGGAGCAAAGCCTCCATTAATTAACTCCAGTAGCAGCATGGCTTTAGCATTTCCAGTAACACAAAAGGTATGATCACTCACTAACCCAGTAAAATTTAAAAGCTTACATGGAGTTGTGGCTAATTGGGTTCAGTTTATAAATCCTCACTTAGCATCTAAATATTTGATATCAAGGAAAGAAAAGAACATACGGTCAAGTAGAAACCAGTACTGATGGGGGCTGCTGTAGTATGCAAAACGTCTGAGCACTCACCAGTTTGGCTGTGAGCTCTCGTTCAGAAAACAATGTCTGGCACTAATAATCCAATCCCACAGAAAGGGCTCTACAGGAAAGTTATTTACCATCTCACAAAGGCCGTATGATTTATTTGTGTTGTCACTGCCTGTGCCAGAAAACTGATGACTGACTACCGCATATTCATTTGGGGATCAGGTATCCAGCCTGAATTAACTAGATTAGGCCACATGGAATTTCTTTACCATTTACAGCCCAACTGAGTATAACATTTGGTTTAAGTCAATAAGGAACCTTGAAATGGAATCCAGTAACAACCAGAATATGTTAAAGCCACTTGAATTAAATGCTTATTATTTATTATAATGCTTATTACTCATTCATTGCACAAACATCTGGATTCCATGACCATAATCTGATAGAATATATTAGTGGGGAAGAACAAAATAAATATATAAATAACATCGAGTTTATTAAACATTTGCAAAGCCCTGCTATCCCTCATCCATTCCCAGCTCCTAGAGGATAGGTATTCAGCTTTTCCCTCGTGTTGTTGGCTGGACGTTGATTAAAATGTATCTCAGTTCTGCAGCTCCTTGTGCAAAGGTCCCAAGAATCCTGACTGAGATACTGCACGCCCTCCATCTCTGGGGACAAACCTTCTGTGAAGCAGGAATATCAGTGGGCCAGAGTAAGGCAGGGACACAAAAGCACTCAAGAGCAAAAAAGCTTATGAGAAGAGCATCACCAGAGAGAGCGAGATGAGTAAATTCAGGTTGGACAGAGAATTTCTAAGCCCTAACAAACAGCACCACATACACAGACACTGTGGTCTGACTAATAAATAGAGACTTACTCATTTTAAGCTTATAGATGTTCGCAAAGTATGAACGTGCATGGTTTCTTTTCCAAGCCACTTACTTCCCAGATCAATTAAAGCAGACAGGGCCATGCTAGAGAAGCTTTCCCCACTTGAACCTCTGATTGCTTTAAGAGACATATAGCAATGATCTATCAAATAGTGTTCAGCTAATGAATATTTCATTGACTATACCCCCTTTATTTGAAGTTTATGAAATAACTGCCAGAGTAAAACTCAAGCTGCTTTAGTGTTAAGCCCACAATATATTCTTTTGTGTTTATATATGAATGTGCCTTGGTTTCCCCCTGCAGCAAAGAGGGGAGCTGATGTGCCCAAATCAGCCATGAACTTTTCCAACTGCAGAAAGCCCAAACTTTTATTTTATCTGTGTATAAATTTATTCACATCCCTACTCTAAGTGCCACTGAAGTACTGCATCGCAAAGCGTTACAAACTGCAAGGCCTGGGACTCTCCTAAAATCTGTCCACTTTTACAAAACCCATAGAAACATGCAGTCACCACTAGATACACATTTAACTATGCAAGGACCTACATCCCTCCCTCTGCTCTGTGACAATGAAGAAGTTCAGCATTATGTGGACCCCCGCATGGATCCTCAGCAAGGCAAAAAGGGAACCTGCACAACCCAAAGATCAACATGGAAAAGCTTTGGCATTACAGCGTTAAAGGAGATTTACTTTGCTTTTCCTGGTCCTCTAGACAGTGGCAAGAAAGAGGTTATTAAAGAGTTAAAGTAGCTCTGTGTGAGTTTGTGAGCCAGAAAAACAAAACACAGCCTCTAACAAGATCTCAGCACCACCTCCTCTGATATAGTAGAGTCAGGATCAGCTTTTCTATTCAGGAAGAGCAGGCTGTCACCTGGGACAGCAGAACAGCCAGGGGCTGTTTATTGTTAGGGTTAACAGCAGGATGCAAAGGAGGGCACTTTCCAACTAACCTGAGGAAGCACCTCCCCCAGAGGCAGTGCTGGATAGCGTAAAATCACCAGATAGAATTAAAACAGGAACATTTTGGACTCAAGAACAAAGAAACTGAGTAGTCATCAGTGTAACCAAGAAAAAACCCCAAAACTCTGGAGGTTATTCCCTCAGTAGTTTCACCGCTTCTTTTAACCCTCCTTCCAGCATCCATTCTGCTCCTTTCCCCTTCTGCAATAGCAGAAGCCTTCCTTCCACCTGCTAGCTAGCTCTGCTCCCTCTTCCTCCCTCCTCTAATTTTCCTGGAGGCTCCTAGCACGGAGAGGAAGAACCATGTTAAAGGCAGCATAGGAAGACCACATACAAACGAAAGCATTTTACCTGCCCAGACTTCTCGTGCCAGAGTGTCCTCCTGGCTTCTGGGGAGGTCAAGGAGGAGACAAAGAGCGCTCTCAAACAGGAACAGCAGGGCTCCCACACAGCAGGACAAGCGGTGCCTGCTCCTTGGCTGCCACGCTGGGAGTTCCTCCTGCAGCTCAGCAGGACGTGAAGCCTCCTGGGCAGTGGTAGCAGCACAGCCGGAGGGACTGAACCGAGGTCTCTGCCAGTCCCCTCCCCTCACAGGTGAGCCCTGTTGGGATCACAGGTGTTCCCCTCACACAGTCACTTACCTGAGCCCTCCAGCAGCACCTGCAAGGCCCCTCCTTCCCTCCCTCAAAGTGTGAGCTGCAGTGATGCTCCAGTGAAATCACAGCCACGTTACTCACTACACGGACATAAATATCTTGCTGTTCCCACTCGGGATGCTGTGAAACACTTGTATCGTCATTCTCTTACCCCCAGCTCGCTGTCACTGTGCAAAACAGGCACGTGGCTCGGTTCAGTAACTGCAGAACGTTTCTGCACAACAAACTACTCCTGAGCACGTAACAAACAAAAAAAATTCCGGTAATTATTCTGTAATGTTTGGTGTAACAACCTCTACTGCCTGCAAATGTGTTCATCGCAGTGGCTCTGAAAAAGGCAACTAAGAAGACTGTACAGTATCAAAGGTAATTTTTAAAAGATGACAGGTTCCATGAGGTTTAAGGGCTTTCTGCAGTGTTGGCTCAAATGTAACACTAGGAAAGAACAGACTGCAGTTTCTGCTTGAATATTTCTCGTCCAGGAGTCTGTTTTTGTAGCAAAAAACAAATATTCTCAATCAACTGCACTGGCAGCTTTATCTCTTGGTAATAAGCAGGCAAGACACATTACACTGAAACAGCATCCAAAGGCCAATGCAAGGACAACACGCACAACAGATGCTCAATTTTAGGGTTTATTTCATCTGCTAACATTCATCCTTGATCTAGACAAAAACAATTAGATGATTTTTTAAAATTTTATTTTTCTTGTGGAAGAAAAAAACCTTTTAACACTTTTTGTAAGATGCTATAAATAAATATATAAAGCTTTAAGTGTTACTCGGCTCAAGTTAAACAGTTGCCTTTTATTTTTTGTTGTTTTTAAGTTCCTGAAGTGGGGGGAAAGTGCAAACCATACACATTCAGCCCAATGGAATGAGTCCAGCCACAATCACTTTCAGAGAAGCTGAATCTGTTTGATCTACAATATGGAGAATGGAAGGCAGGTGGGGGGGACAGTTGTATTTTTTTTACCCTCAGTCACACAACTCCTAGAGGAACTGAGTTCCTTGATAAGTAAAGCACACAAGAGAAGGGAGAGGAAGAACAAGAAAACCCTGCCTGCATTGCCATTTCCCTGCTATGTGCAGACTGTGTGGCAGAGAGGAAAAAAGAGACAATATAAGCAAAGTTTCAGATGAATAGAAACGACAATGAAAAACAAAATCAGATAGCAGAAGGGATGGTGAGAAATCCTGTGCCTGTTGCGTGTTTGACTGGCAGACTACACATAAACACATAGGAACTTCACATTGAGAGAGGAGGGGGAATTTTGTCTTCTCCTTATGGAAAAAAAGATTAAAAGGGGCAATAAAAATAAGTTAAATCATATTCCAATATGTACAAAACAAATCATGCTCAGTAAACCTTTTGAATATAAAATTATTCATTATAGTACAACTCTCTCAATCCAGTCTCCAGAATTGACACCTGGGGGAACTGAACAGGGAGGGGGAATTGTGAGGCTCTGAGGAGACAGACTCATTTGCAAATCTTGTTTTTTTCAGCTTGCGTGGCTAAGAATCACAGAGAAAACTCCCTGCAGCTGGGACAACACAGGCTTTAACACCCATGTGCTCATCAGGTCTGCATTCACCTTGGCAGAATTCTTGTGGATGGGGTAAAACAAACAGCCACGGATAGCTGGGACTGTGTGCCCTGGTTCACCTGAGCTGCTGCTCACTGACCTGTGCCACAAAGGCTTGGCTACACTCCCGATCAGGCAGCGAATCCTATGCTCACTTCTGCCTCTGGAACGTGATCTGCTAATATTAATGAAAGTGAAAACAAGAATAAAAAGAGAACGCAGCCAGCCCTGTGATTTGGATCCAGCAGACAGAGTCAGTTGCATGCCAAGCTATAGCTCTGGGAATACAGTATTAAGCATAGTTTGGTTGATGAATTCCTGGAGTACTACCCCTTTTTTGTGATGATTGGAAAAGCCTGTGGGGTAGGAGGGGGTCTGGGTAACTCTAAACACCAGTAAGACACTAGAGATGCTTTTAACCCCAAGATATGAACCTCAGGCAGGCCCTGTGCTGTAGTGTCATCATCACCTTCTGCAGCTGTCCACTGGTCCCTGTGAAGTGACTCAATTGGCTCAGAGCAAAAACTTCCCAATAGTCTGTACTGTCACTGGGGAGTCCTTCTGCCTTGTTCTCTCAGCAGCTGCACTGCTCTTTTTTGCTCTAACAAGACAGCCCAGGGAGAGAAAATTCAAAACCTTATTGTGACTTTTCTTATGCTGCTTTCGTTGTCATCCCAGTTTTGTAAGAAAGTAATGGACTATGGGGTGCAAAAACACCAATTGAAATGCTCCTCATTTATTCCAAAATGTTGGGTATAAAGGGAGAAATTCAGACAAGCCAGAAATTCACACTGATCCTTTGCTGACTTTTTCTTTTTTTGTGTATGACTTTGAACCCTGTGACAGCCTGGGCTGGCAAACTTACCAGTCAATCCTGCATTTTGTGACCTGGATAGGGTACAAGGTGGCACCTGACTGTCTGAAAAACTTTGGATGAGGCAAACTCCTTCAACAGAGCTAACTGGGATGAGACAAACCAGCAAGAAAACGTTTTCTTCAACAACAACACCCACCAAGCAGTGAAGTTTAGGTTTGACTAAAAGCACATTGACTTCTTAGCACTGCAGCATGTCTTGGCCTTTCCACCTTCCCAGAGCAGGAATGGAGTCTGCTGGGAAATCCCCACTGAGCCCCATCCTTGTCTGCGATGTGCCAGCGTCAGCACAGTGCCAGGTGGCAGAGCCTGAAGGGCCACGGCCTTTTCCTGCCCAAACTGCTCACTCACACTGGTACTGCTGCCTTACACAGCCCTAAATACCTTCCACAGCCCCAGCCTCTGTAAAGGCTTTCCAGGGGGTACCCCTGGAACCGTGGCAGCAACACTGTGGGCTGGGTAAGCATCTGACCAGGTAAATTCTGATTTCGAGGGGAACTGCCTCACCAAGTCCCTGAGAGACAGGTCCAATCTCGCACCTGCCCGCGCTGCTCCCAGCACTCTCTTAACCTGACCTGGATCATGATGCATTGGCAGACCCCCTGAAGGAACACTTCATGTACTGAAGAAGGTCTTGGTGTGTCTGGAAGTCACAGGAAAAACATTTTGGAAGAAAGGGGCAAATATTGAACAAGAATCTACTATCTGGCCACTACTTCTGCCAGAGTGCCTTAAAGCCATTGCTCTCCATTCATTTTAAAACTACACACAAACTTCTCATGTTATTGTAGCATCAAAATATCAGTCCTAAAAAGAAAAGAAATAGTACCACTTCAAACTGTGGTACACAAAAAGCTACATTCACATTATGTTAAAAAAGTTCCCTTGCACCCACTAAAGGAAGAAGATAGGGCCAGGTGTGTCCTGCAACCCATGTTCTGGTACACAGCACTTAAAATAAATTAACACATGGCTTACAGCCATAAGCAGACCAGCACAGCAGCCAGGGTGAGGGATGGCTTTTGGGTGATTCTGTTCATTTCCATTACTCCGAATCTGTTTCAAAGTGCCCTATACTTTTCATACCTTGGAGTACCCTTTTAGAGTCCGTAAATTTGTTACTCTCAGTGTAGAGGTGGAAAAACTGAGGCATTTGCTGGGTGCAGGATTTAAATCTAGAAACTTCTGCCTCAGTAGTAAGCGAGGTCAGCCCTCCTCTTGTGGTTGAAATGCAACTGTTAACAAGACAGTTTTCAATATAATTTCATTTCTTCTGCTTGTTACTGCAATATATTACAAAGAAAATGATGGAACAAGGTCTTCTACTGCCATGCCTCTAAGGTCAGAGGCTGCTTCTGATTTAGACAACCCTGCAGACAGATTCATTAACATCCAGCTGGTTACTCAGAGCCTGTAGCCCAGGAACAGCTCAGGCAGACACAGCCTAATCACAACACTGGTGTGAATCACACGCAGTCCCAGCAGTGCGGCGCAAACAGGGATTAGCTGCAGGCACCGCTCGTGTGTTACGGATCCGTAACACAGGACACGCCCTGAAAAGCTTCTGGGGAAAGGTGGGAATGTGCATACTGAACAGTTGCTTTTTGTATCTCATGTGCTGGTTTTGTGGGTAAACAGCCTGTAAAGTTGCATTTTTAAAATACAAATGTTTTCTTTAGTTACAGCAACACATAAAAGTGCTGGCAACTACCAGACAAAGCTTCTCCCAGTCTCGGAATTCAGAGATGAGCAAATGGACTTGTAATACCTTCTGCCCCCAAGCCATCCACCAAATACTGCTTCATTTTGCTTCCCAATTTTCATCTAGGAGGAAATGCTTACGGCCAGGCTACACATTTCTGGGAACAGGAGCCATTCTGTGCCTGCAGACAGCTGAGTGTGTGCTTGTGCACTTTGCAGTAGCAGGATGCAGACCTGGCCAAAATCCATCTGAAATCAAGGAAAGACATCCTCTGACTTTGGTGGACTTTGGCTCAGGGCTGGAACAGAATTGCATTTGACCCCTAAGTGCGCTTTGTATTTTCTGTTCTCAAGGTTTTAGTTGTCCTTACTCTTCAGGAAGAATGTCTCCAAAAGCAAGGTGTATCCCCCAGGGCGTGCACAGGAGAACAAAGAAGCCCCGCCTTTGCAAAACTCAGTCTGAACTTGAAACTGCTGGAAACAGTGCAGAGAGGCAGAGAAAGAATTAAAATACAAACCAAGCAGCACATCAGCGGATTTGTATGATGGGAAAGGGATGCTTGTAAAAATGACACGCTAAAGTTGAGTGCATCAGCTCTCTGCCTCTCCTCCAGTGATTTCAATGCCATATTTGATTTGCAGTTAACATGGCCTTTGAAAATCAAACAATATTCCATTTGGTTCAGAGTTTACCCTAAACAATAGCTGGTTCAGGTCTTACAGGCTGAGCAGTAACGGAGTGAGACATGAGCCACACAAAAACTACTTCATTTCCATGCTTCCAACCAAACAAAGAAGTGCTTGCAACAGCAAAAAAAAATAAGCCATATTTTAATTTGGCGAGTGGGAAGAGGAATTAGAGAAGCCATTGTTGTTCTATGACTCAAAAGTCAGTAAGCAGAACCTGGTTAGACTGTCCCCACACTGGAGGATTAAACTTACATGAGGCCCTAAAACACAGCATTGAAAGAGTTCTGCTTTGAGAGTGGTCTGAGACTAAAAAAACACTATCCATGATTCCCCTTTCCAGTTTTATGAACACAGCTTGTTCATTTAAAGTAAGGGCTGCAGAACAGGCACCCTGCCAAAAGACAATGTGCACTGTCTCATAATTAATTCAGACCCATAGTCAGAAATTTTCACAGCTCTGGAAGAGAGCCCCATCCTGTTCCCACTTAAATCAGTTCTAGTGACTTCACTGGAAGCAGGCTGATGCCCATTACCTCTTGATAAAAGCAAGTAAAAATAACTGAAATAATACAGCTAGAGTACGTCTGTAAGCTTATTCTGGGTCAGTATTTCACATAGCAACAAACAAAACAGAACCACCCCCTCGTCACGTTCCCACTAATGACTGATCATTTGCGGGGTCTGAATTTTGTGCGGATTTATGAAGGAGTATTTAAACTTTTCTTCCTTTTTTTTTTGTATGTAGGATAGGGTTTTCATGTGCTGTTAACACACAATGCTGATGGTGGCTTGAGTGGTAGTGGTGTAAGCCAACAGGATAACATGCGAGTGCAGGTTTGAGTCTGTGGTTGGCTTTTGACTTGTTTTGGGACCTGTCTGGGAAACAAATCTGGGAGTTTTGTGCATGAATTCCCTATTTTTGTGATGAAGCTGCGTATGTATACGTGACACCAGTGCAATGCATCAGAACCACTGTGCTAAGTACATATCCCAGGCCGTAGTCAATTTGCTTTAATGTTTCTCACCCTCTGACTGGTTTTCTTCTTCTTTATTTATGGTGCTCTACTTTCTGCCAGTGGCTGCCAGCTGAAACGCTGTGAGTGCCTGTGTGCTGAGATCCCAGCCTGACAGGATGGCCAATCCTCAACTTAGTCGCCATTGTCAGTTACTGACCAACAATGCAATTCCCATCCCACCACCCCCACGAAAGAAAACCTCTGTTTCCTTCTTTTTAATTATGTATTTTTCTATCATTATGCCCAGGGGATAAACAGATTTTTAAAATTCCTACTCCTGCCATTTGTGTTAAAATTGTGAGGATAAGAAACATTCTTTTGTGTTTGGCCTTATGAGTGGGTAACTGCATTTGTGCATTTTTTACCTCTGCATTAGAATGTTGACCCTTTTTTTATTTTTATGTATTTATTGTTTTTTTTAAGAATCTCATCGGTCTTGTAAGAAACAGTAAAAAGACCCTATGCTTAAGGAAGCAATCTATCTTCTGTTTTACAGACTTGTTTTTAAATAAAATATTTTTTTTCGTTGTTTTTGTAATTTTACTTCCATGATCTCTTATATGGAAACCCTAGAATATCATTAATATAAAAGTCTGCCTAGGCTACCACTTCTCTATAATATGGCTCATGTAGTCCTCAGTGGGCAAACGTCCTTGCTCTTCGGTCTCTTCCTTGGGAAGTGCTTCATTGGACCGGTGAAGAAGCCTCTCTTCCCGGTTCTTTATCCTCTGCTCCATCCTCTCCAGCTGCCGTTTGTACTGGTAGCGCTGTTGGAAGAGGTCCTTTGCATAGTCATAGAGCTGCATGTCCAAGTCATTGAGCTCCTCGATCCTGCGGATGGTGTCATTATCCACCTCCACCCCTCCTGCCCGCGTGCTGTTGTACTGCATGAAGGGCCGGATGAATTTCAGGTTAAAAGTTCTCTCAAACAGGTACTGAGTCTTTCTCTGGAACTCTGTCAGGCCGAAGAAGGCCATGTCTTTGAGGTTTTTTTTTGCACTCTCCAGCAGGATCTGCGCTCGCTTGTTCTCTGGGATGAAGGACATGTTGTAGCAGCCCACTAAGCTCAAGTCAGCCAACATCCTCACTTGGCGGTTGTTGGCCAAATTATACGGGCAATCCATGAACTCCTGCAGCGTGCAGCCCGACCAGTCCGTGCCCTCATAGCACGACGGCAGCTCTTCGGGAGTTGGTGTCCTGCCATCACACATGTGCAAGGAGGTCTTCCAAGTAGCTCCTCGTTGGACGTGACGCCATTCGCTGAGGTAACGAGATACGGGGTCTCTCAGCAGGGTGATGTAGTAAAATTTTCTACAAGAAGAAGAGAAAATCGAATAAATATTCTGCTAGTAAAAGGACAGATGCTTGGCAAGCAGAGATCTAGTGCAGACAGCAAAAAACTGAGAGTAAATCTGTAGATGCTGAAAAGCTTTGGTAGAGAAATGTTTCAGCTTTCTGCAGCATTCTGTGAGAACTCTGTGGTTCTCATGAAAGCTGTGATAAACACTGCTATGGGTTTTTTGTAAACTGAGTTTTATCTGTGCACCTGGGATCTATTTTTCAGAGTTGTTATGGTACACAGTGAAATAATATTTTGAAGTATGTGTTGTGAGTTTTGGCCAATGGAACGGGGGGTGGCTGGTCCAAGATCCAATGACCTCCTGTCACCTTTGGGAACCAAGTTATATAAACCCAATTATAATTAATTAAATAACCACTTTCTTCCTGAACTTGGATTGCATCGTTACTTGCCGTTCTCGGTACTTAACAGCGACATAAATCAACATCACATCATCCATTCCACTGTACTCGTGGGTTATTTTTTTCTTGCAGTATCTCATGCAAAGCAGTGTGTGCAACATCAGGCCCGTGTTTCTCTTTCTCACCGCCCACCATTTTAGCCTTGCCAAGCAGCAGCACCTTCACCGGGATGTCCATTCCCAGCAACAAAGTCAGAACAAATCACCAGGACTGAACCTATCTATTGACTTCAGAGAGCAACTGTGGCTCCTGGCACTGCCTGGCCTGTCCCACCAAGCACTGTGTGCCTGCTGTGCCAGCCAGGACCTGCTCTGAAGGACAGCCCAGCAGCCTCTCTGCTTAGGAGCTGGCCCTACCACTTCCACTCCAGGCAGATGCTGAGCAGGACACCTGCTGCTTGATTGATCTGGCTGCTGAGCTGAAATCTGGGAGTCTGCAGCAAGTAGGAGGATGACACCACAGGCACATAAATGAAAAACAATGGGAAATCAGGAATGCAATATGCTTTGCAGAAAGAGAAGCCTGAGCTGACAAGCAGCAATAGCAGCAATAATTTATTCCCATTTCAGTCAACCTGGTATTTAGTGAAACAAACCTCAGACACACTTTTGACACGAGACTAAATAGAAGGGAAAAGCAAGACAACCGGGAAGAACACACATAATGACAAGGGGCATTCTTGCAGTTCCAAGTATAATGAAGTCCCCAACAATACCAGCTGTCCCTAGAACTGAAAACATGACAGCTGTCTCTAACAGAGACCCTGCAGCTTCAGCCCATAAAGTTCTGGGATTGACAGAGATGGCAGTCTGCAATAGCCCTCTGCACACAGAGGGAAGTGGGCCTTTTCTTCCCTAACTGCCAGCAGCGTGGGACTGAGGTGTCTTTGTGTTTCCAGAACAAGGAAATACCTTCTCTAGCTCCTAAAGCTGGCACGAGCTCGCGGGGCACGGGGCTGTGTGACACTGTGCACACACGGAAGCACCTGGCTTGGCACGGAACACACACATGCAACTGGAAATGTTCCACACAGGGGTGGTGGAGGATTCATCTCCCCATCAGAAATGCGTCTTTGGAATGCTGCTAGGGCTCACTGCCTTCCCAGCACGCTTCAGGAACACTGAATGTCATGGCCACTGAGATGGCAGTGAACAGTTTTTTGGGAAAAAAACAGTAAAAGTATTCTGTTTTGGCTAGTTTTAACACACGCATGTTTTCCTAGCACCTTCAGTATTATTCTTCTAGTAGTAACTTAAATTTCTGCAATAAGAGCAATTTAATTTTAAAATCATACATCAAAGCCATTGCCCAGGAAGTCTCATATTAAGTAATGTTTGCTTTCCTAATTCATTACAAACTTGCTGAAGGGTTGTTCCAAAGCAGCCAATTTTGCTCTTTCCAACAATGGCAACGGGTGTCCACTCCAGCTCCAATCCCTCTCCTGCTTTCTGCCTTCATAACTCGGGCTGGTAAAGACATTTGTTATTTTTGGAGACGATTCCATCTCTCTTCAATAGCAAGAGCATCTCGCTGTCTAGTAATGCTGTCCAGTACTGTCTGTGTACA
Source organism: Struthidea cinerea (assembly GCA_013397865.1). Taxonomy (NCBI): domain Eukaryota; kingdom Metazoa; phylum Chordata; class Aves; order Passeriformes; family Corcoracidae; genus Struthidea; species Struthidea cinerea. The sequence goes on along the minus strand of VZTI01000139.1, from coordinate 2,244,933 downwards.
GGAAGAGGGGAGGAAAAAGGGAGCAGACACTTTCCTTAAGTCTACTTCTTTTTCTTTCCTTTACCTTGCAGCCTGTAGTGATTCCACTACCCTGGCTCAGAGGCAACCATAATTTACACAGACTGAGCTAAGAAACCTCCAATAGATGGGATAAAATATGACAGAGGAAAGAAAGGAAAGCAGTGATGAATGCCAGATGTTCAATGACAGACATTGGTGCTAAACACTATCAGCAGCTTTTGACTTGTGAACTGCAGTGGACTTTTTATTTTCACCAATGTAATCCAAAGGTTGCATTTGTCACTGAGCAAGTTGAAGCCATTTATTATTTTGTGGCTACAGAAGCAACTAGAAGGGTGCTTCCCCCTGACCCCTAAGATAAGGGACTCACTTGTGTGTGAGGTATCCACAGACACAGGAGGAGCTGATTCCTGTCCAAACATGCCGTCTATACAAGAATGGATAGGGAAAAAAGGGAATAATTCATATCTGCATTTGGTAGACAGGGGAACCACAAATATTAAATGATGTGCATAAAGTCCAGTGGAAGTGGCAGAGTTGGCATGAATCTGATTCCTGTAAGCCTGAGTCCAGCTTATCTTCTCTCTCTGTCTCTGTATAAACTTCAGGAGACTATTAGTAAATCAGATTAATAAATATCATGCAAAGCTTCTGGAGTCCATTGAAACAGAGACAGCTTGAACAGGACATGGATTGGAAAAAGCTTAAGGAGCAAGTACTTCTTTCTTCACACCTGCACTATAGGAGCTATCACCTTAGTTGAGGTAATACCCTGGTAAGTATTGTACCATGAGTGATCTTTCTCAAAGATTCATCTCAATGAATAAAAAGCACGGGAAAATAGGTTACAATTTTTGAAATCCTACTGAATACAATTTGCCCCTTTCCAGGTCTGTCACACAGAAAAGTACTTGAAGGAAAGAGCTTGCCTCCTAAGACAGAAATCAGATTTATCTTTGGAAACTGGAACCAGGCCCCTGGAAGCACTTAAGGAAGTAGTACTTCCTTAATGGGGCATAAATGAAATTAAAAAAACCCTAACAAACAAAACTAAACAGACACTTTAAAGCACAAGAATAGTTTTAACTGCCGGAGATGCGCCATTTGCATAGTGAAAGTTATGCTCCCAAATTTGTATTTAGCTTTCTAGAAATATATTCATTTCCAAGGAGCAGATTCCCTCAGCCCTCAGGCAAGTGAGCACTACAACTTCCAGGAGCCACAGAGGTGAGCCACCTGCACGTTAGATGGATGACCGTGCAAGTATTCACCCAAGGCACTTAAGATACTGAAGTTTCTGATCTTGAAGTATAACTTGGGATTGCCTTTAAGTTTAGAGAACAATTAGGTAACTGTAAAGCATTGTCCATTAGCAATCAGAAAGCTGCGGGAACTCTGTTTCAGCATGGCTGAGAACACAGGCAGTGCCACTTGTCAACAGTGGCTTGATATTGATGAGGAACCACATGACTAGTAAGTTGGGATTTTTTTGTCATCAGAGATGAAATAAACCCATAAAGCCCATGCAGCTGTGAGTGCCCTTCCTTTCAGCATGGTGTCCCAGACAGCCACTTAACTTCAGTGTTCCTAAAGGCTCATTTCAGAAGTGTGGTCTCCTCCTAGCCCAGATGGTTCCACTCAATACTGCCTCATAAAAAGCCCATGCAGCCCCAGTTTGGTCATGCAATGTCATGTCTCACTGGCCTTTCTGGACTTAACAAGCTTGAGCAAGACAAATGGACGTTGGAGTTAGTAAGATTTGTCTTCCCACATGAAGCTGAGCAGAGCAGCATTACTGCTCTTGCAGGCTCCCCTTCACATACCCATGGGGTTGTGATCTCCAACGGCACAAAGACAAGCACAAGACAAAGTCACACCTCTGCCTTTTCTTGCACTACTGTTCCTGGCAGTCACAACATGAAAATCCACCCGAAGCTCTCTGAAGTGTTTGCAGAGTTGCAACTCGGACCTGCACGCTTTTGGAAGCTGCACAGTTTTGTCCAAGGAAAGAATCCCTAGCATATTTATTAAACAGAACAGAATAAAAGAATGTCTTTGATGAACAACGCTTTACCCCAACTGAAGTCGCAGGAAGAATAAAAATCCAATATTAGAAAGGAAGGCCAATCTTGTGGTCATAATACACAAATGAATTCAGGAAACTTCACTTTAAGTGCCCATTCTGTCAAAATTAGCCTGCTTGCCCCAGACAAATCTCTCTCTCCCTGCCTCTGTTTCCCATGTGTGAAGGGCTGACAATGTCTTCTTTGTCTGCTTTGGAAATTCAAAACATAACATCTCTTGGAGCAGGAGCCATCTCCTTGCATGATTATGCAAAGCCCCTGTTTCAGCATGGACTGAGGTCAGAGGACAATGGTTAACTGGAGGCATATTTTCATGACACAGGCGTCAGAGGCACCACTGCCCTACGGGATTCCTGCCCGGACCTCTCCTTCCCATTCTCACATAGCAGCACAAAGCAGCCTTAGTTTTGCCAGCAGCAGAGTTTTGTTTTTTTTTTTTTTTTTTTTTTTTAAGCAGGGCCATGCTGCAAAGGCAGTCACTGAGCAGCTCTGGGTTAAAAACAACCCTTTCTTGCATGGCTGAAGCTGCCATTTAGCAATATTCTGTCTTAATTCCTGTCAGCAGGTTCCTCAGCTAATAAAGGGGAAATGAAACCCTTCCTCCTCTAAAAACTCAATTCCTTCTCTTTTGCTAATAACCAGTCAACATAATTCTGATAAAGTGACAGATTCTAAATATGATGCTATCATTCCTCTACAGTTCATTTCTACTCTTTTCTACATGTCAATGCACCCTTCTTACTGCTGCTGGTCTCTAAATTCTGCCAAGAACTGTTTATTTGACTGTGCAATTCCTTATTCTTTCCTGTGCTTAAATGCTTCCTCCCACATGGCCAAATTTTATTTTATTTTATTTTTTTTTTTAATTTTTACAGGTTCTTTACTGAGCTTTCAAGCATTCCTCCCAGGAAAAGCAAAATATGTAACAAGTCCTTTTTGACTGCCGTGGTGGCCCTCCATCAAGAACAAAACGCAGCTAGCCACTTGCAATATAAATGCTTCATCTGCCTGCCAGGAGGGGGAAGGGGAAGGAAGCTGCATAGGTCAGCTTCAACCATATAACCCCAATCTGTCAAAGCAACACGCCCCCAGGCAACAATTTTTCTACTGCTAGAAAAAAAAAATAATTAAAAACTCATTCCATATCCTTGCTGAATTAACTGAGCAGGGGGTCTGCCATCTTGTAATAATGAGGAACGCTGTGCTTTGCTTAAAGATGTAGTAATGTCAAATTTGTGGCTGATTTAAGGCTTCCTTGTAAAAGTCAAGCCCATGTATTACGCACTCCACAGATCCCTGGTGAGGGTCCTTATCCCACTCATACTGGCTCTCACTGTAAGTAGTTTATCACTGAACCAACCGGTGATTCTGCCTCCCAGCAGTGAAATGCACACGTGCACCTGCCCTGCTGATAGTCTGCAGGGACCAAGGGAGGAAGAACCAGAGCACTCAGCACCCCCACTGTGACCATCTAAACCCTCACTTGGCTGAAACACTGAAGGGGATCGCCAGGTAAGGGTTATTTATCTCCAGTGAAAACGAGCAGGGTGTCCTTAAGGAACAGGCCCAGCAAGGTTTAACAGGTAAGTAATAAGTAATAAGTAACAGGTGAGTCCGGTGTCTCTAATGATGGATGAGCTGAGAACGTGGCAGATGAAAGTTCATAAAGAATTTATATTCTCGTTATGAAGTCATACTAAATGTTACCGACAAATAGCAGATGTATGGTAGAACAGTTTCCCCCTTCTGCACAGAGAACGACCTTCTGCTGCAGTGGGAAACTCTGGGTGACTCTCCAGCCACCACTCGCTGCAGTAAAAGCTGCCTCCTGCCTTATTTACCACCAGTGCACCAAACCCATACTCACCACTTTTAAAGCCCAAAGACTCCACGTATTTCCCTGTTTTCCTCTACAGTCAGATTTCTTGCATAACAAGCACATTCTCAGTTAGAGATTGGAATTTAATATATGTACAATGATTACTTCCTTTGGTAGCAAATAGCCCTAATTTTCCTCAGTCTATTTCCTCTCATCTGTTGTTCATTTAGACTCTTCCTGCATTTCACACACAATAAACTCTTCGGTCCTTTAAAAGTCATAGAAACAGAAAGAAAACCCCAAACAAACAAAACAAGCGTCTTCTCTATCCCCTATGTTTAAATAAGGGTTGCAACACAAAACCCTGAAAGCCAAGAAACCGAATAGCAAACCCAATCCTCCAGCTCTCAGACTGGGTAAACACCTACAGCAGTGATTTTCTTTGCCAGGAAAGGAGGGGGTGTCAGTGCTTGCTTTGGGAACCAGGTTTGTTCTGCATAATTGTGTTTGTTTTGCCTGATGGTCTCTGCTCTTGGGACTCGGCTGTATCAAAAGACAGGACATTTGGAAATGCAACAGCAGCCAACCCTCTCACAGGCTCTGCTCACCCTCCAGATCCTCGCTCAGGGAGTCATCCTGGGGTCTGATTTCACCATGGGCCAGTTCCTGATGCAGCGGTGCCTGGACCATGCTGCCAACAGCCCACTGAGAGCCAGCCCTGAGACAATGCTCAGGCTGCTCCAGGGGGAGGAGGCAGATGACAAGAGCCACGCCTCTCTCTTTTCACCCATATATTTCACAGGATGTGGACAATTTTGAATGGTTTGCAATCCTGGTGATGCAGCCTGTCATCACAGCATGATGATCCCACTGCAGAGCCTGCCCGGAGAGCAGCGCTCCGCGCGTTGGACCTGCGTGCACCAAACACCACGTCTGGGTGCAAGCACAACAGAGTCTGACCGTGAAGAAGGAGACAAGAGAGCAAGCAGCAGCTCAGGCATTTCACGAGAGAAGCACCCACCCCTCCATCCACTCAAAACAGTCTTAAACAAAAGCTCCCTTTTGGTGTTCACAAGCCATGCATGGGCTGAGTCACAGCTCAAAAACACCAGAGACAATCAAACACAACTGCAAGGCCTTCTCCAGACTGGTGGTGAAGAGACCTGAAGACATGAAACCCAGGAAAAGGTCAATCTGTGTGCTTGATCCAGTCACACTGCAGCAACAGAGCCTTGATTCTGGGATCTGTAGGAGCAGTAATGCTGTGTGTCTGCACACACGGTGGCTGCAGCACGGTGTGAGGTGCCTCTATTTAAAGCTGACCCACAAAGAAAGGTGGGTCTGCAAAGCAATAGCTGGAAGAGTATTGTGAATATATTCCTGTAACACAGGTATTCCTCCTGAAATATACTGGCAAAAGCAGCAGAGCTGGAGTGGAGGCACAAAGGATGTAAGTCATCCCCAAGGGCAGATGGGTGAGACCTGGTTTGTCAGAAAGTTGGGAGGGCACATGGAGCCTTGACACCCATGGTGGGAGTGGCAGAATGGTTCAAGCTATTCCACACTGATTGATATGTATGGTAATACAAGGGAGCATTTCACATCTGGAATCAAATGGAGCCTCAAGGTAGCTATGGCTGGGCATTCATTCCCCTGAAACCATCAGAAATGGATGCTTTCAGGAGCACTATCTCCATTTGTCTCCATAAATGAAATGAGGAGCACTTTGACCTCAGACCTCAGTGCTGTGCAATGCTGATACTCACTGTGCTCACACTACACCGTTACACACTCAGCCCCAGTTCACATTTGTTAGCAATGGCTTTTACCCAGGAAGCAACTGTGGTCCTATCATCCTCGAGTCTCATGACTTTTTTATATCCAATTAGCAGAATAGACACAGATAATGAGTTTTAACAACATCTCTGCTTTTCATAAAAATTGCAGTGCTGTGTAAGCACAAGAATTTCCTGTTGAACTGTCTCTTTGCAAACAAGTTAATCTAAAAAAAGATACATGGCATGCTATGAACCTTAGGAGTGAACTGCCAGCTCATTTTTCAAAATGACAGATATGATGAAAATTGGACAAAGGCTTGGAAAAAAACGTGGGGGTCAGGGTGAGGGGTGCAAATGGGGGTGGAGGGAAAGGCATTCCAGAGCCCTCTGGAGCCTTGGACTCCTCTAGGACCCATTAAAAGCTTATGTTACTGGCCCATTTATAAACAAGCTCTTTCTTTTGCCGTCATAACTTTCCTCATATGAAGAGCTTAGGAAGTGTTGACTGCTGTCTTCTGCTGAAGCAAGGCACCAAAAATGACAGCAAGTTACAAATCAAACACCTTTGATTTACTACCTTTCCCAAGTTTCGGGAGGCTTGTTGTGCCTCCTAAGTGACCTCAGTAAACCCCCTAATCAATAGCACCTCGGAATGCTGACAGATGGCAAAGGGAAGCGTCAGTGCCAGAGGGATTACATCAGTGCTGGCAGAGAACAGATGGCAGAAAGGTGGGCTGCAACCTGTGCTTATTCTTTGCGTTCCTTTGCTTTTATTACTGCCCCTGCTGTCAGCAAGGTAGGAAGTTTCAGGAGGGGAAAAACATGGCCATTGTCTGAAAGAAAAATTTTCACTCCCTTCACTTACTGGTTCTGTCACAGGGACTTTCAGTTGCATTGATTTTGGCATTACAAAACACACAGAAGTCAGGAACACATTACACCCGTATTTACTATAAAATATTTCCTAGAAGGGTTCTATATCCCTTTATTTTTGAGTATCTTCCTGTGTGTGGCCACATTAGAACCAAGCAATAACAAATCAATCCCTGAAGAGTAATGACACATTTGCAACGAGACACTGAACTTTTCATCTCTGTGTCAGAGATCAATGTCCACTGGACATGTAGCAGCATTGGATAGCAGTCTTCACCCCACCATTAGATAAGTGGAAAGCATTTGGGGCCTCATTCCAGCTCCAGGGAATAAGTGCTGTGCCCTAATACTCCGCCAGTGCAGGCTGCCAAGCCAGGGAGCTTTCCGCTGTGTCACTGGGACTGAGCTGCACTGGTTCTGCACAGAAATCTGCAGAGCTTCATGCTGTCTTTGTCCTGGGAAGAGAGAGAATGCCAGGGATTTAGCCTCCCCAGGTGTCAAGATGGATGCAATGAATAAAACAAGTGAATATTTTAACTAATAAAGCAGGATTTCTGCACACTTCAGGATGCAGAAGAAAGAATGACCGGGTTATTGTCAGAAGAGAAAAATGAAAACCAGAAGCAAGTTGATACAGAGCAAAGACAAAGCTGAAGTAACTATGCAATACCTAAAGGTATTTATTTGAAACAGCTGTAAATAAAGCAGATAGGCTAGAATTTGCATTTTCTTTTGAACTGTCAGATTCTCTTGTGAATCACAGGAGCTCCACTGGCTGGGAGACTCAAAAAAGATTCAAGGAAAATGTAACAGTATGATAGACGGGAAATATGGCTCCTCGAAGAAGATTAAATTATAAAGAAACTATAGGGGAAGATTAAGGGAGCAAGAGTAGTCAGAGGAGCAGATATTGATTGCTTTTGCAGGACAATTGAATTCCTTGGCAAAGGGAAGCAATATTTGTGTCAGGCAGCTGCAGCTGCAGCTCAGCACCCCTGAGTTGCTCATTGATCAATCTTGTTCCAATCAAAAACTGATGGACGGCTGCTTTTATTGATCTGAGTAGGAAGACTCAGTAGGAAGTAGGAAACAGAATCGAGATGCACAGGATTTTTACACTGCACTGACATGTCCTGAACATACAAGTAAACACTGGAACTTTCAGCCAGCCAGCGAACATCAAGAAACAAGACATTCCAAGGAAGAGAACACAAACAGCAGCAGAACCCATCCCTGAAAGCAGGCACAGTGCAAGGACGGATTCCCAGGAGCTCTGCAAGCCCCACAGGGCTGCTAGGAAAAGGGCACAAGTGCTGCCCTGCAAAGCAATCAGTGCGAGCTGCATACTGCCACACGCCTCACAGCATCAGGCAGGGGACTGGTCCTAATTCCATTTACCCAGCTCCTTCTTGAAATCAGTGCTGGGGGAGATTCCCACATGGCTTCTTTTCTTGTGAATAGTCATACTAGTGGCTTACAAAGAGTACCAAAGCTCCCTCTCCTCAATCAACTGACTCTCCCTTGCTCGGGAATAGCAGATGTTGTTAAGCAGCAAAAGATAATCCTCAAGAAAGCAGAGCTACTAATCAGTCACTTTTACATTTAAGATCACTTGGAGTTGCCACTGTCTTATACTGTTTTCCTAATTAATTGCACTGGAATGCACTTAAGTAAGCCCCAGATCAAAGAATCATATGCAGAGATTGAAATAAATCCTGTCTGTGTTGCTGATGCCTCGGAAATGGATGACTTGCTAAGCATTCAAAATCCTGGGTACCATGGTTCAAAACTACAGATAGTGTGAGATGCTTTCAAAGGAACAGATTTAAGGATGAAAAGGAAAAAGCTCCCTTCATTTGCTTGTAAAAGACAATTAAAAAAAGGCAATTGTTCAACTAATTTAGTGTGAAGTTTGTGTCTCTTAAGTTCCTTATTCTTCTCTTTCCTATCACCAGAAATCACAGTTCAGGAGCATCAATTTTCATTACAGCAAAACTTTATCATCATTACAGATTTTTAAAAATGTGCTTTAATGAAGGGCTGAAATCTTTTCAACGTAATGATAAATAAAAATGACTGGGGCTGAATGTGTTACCAGTTGGTGCAATAAATCACTGTCTCTTCCTGCATGAGTCTCCTTCTCATGATCTAGAATATCATCAAAAAGCTTTGGTTGATTTACAGTTTAGTAACCCAGCCATCATCATCCATAATTCTACAATAAACCACACCACTTAATGTAGCTGTTACAGATGTTCAGAAGTTCATTCCCTGCCTTTCAGGAGGAGATATTGACACAGCAGCTGCAGACACCAAGATTAGCTGGGGAAGAAAAATTTGTCTTCGGCACAGGAAAACATCCAATTTCCCTCTAACAATGCCCTGTCTTTAAAGCTGGAAGACATGCTGCCAACCTTGATACATCCAGTTTCAATTATTAAACACCAAATATCTATATGCACATACCCACCCCCCCTGCCAGCTGGCAGGAGTAACAAGCTGCCTGGCTTCTGTCTAAAACACATCATTTCCTGGGAAATCAAGACATTACTAAAAGCCGTATGCAACAAATCCATCAAAGGGGATGCAGTGAACAGCAGCTGATCTCAGGCCTTGCCAGCACCAGGAAGCCCATTCTGCATGTGGCACTGCCTCCAGTCAGCCCTAAGGAAACAATTGCTGGGAGTTTGCTCTTAAAATCACCACCAGAGCTGGGCTGAGCAGGAGGGGCTCAGCCCCACGCAGAGAGGGCTGCTCATTGTGCTGCCTCTGTGACCAACACCAGCCCTGCCCCACAGCACAACGGGAGACTGCACGGGCATCATTATTCATTTTTCACAAATTATTGATCTGAAGACAGTAGGTTGATTCTCAGTTTGAACTTCTTCTGCTTGAGCCTGAAAACAATGCAGCATTAGCTGGCCTGCAATTAACAATTTTGTTAAAACTGTTTCCTCAGGAAAAGGAGAATATGCAACATGCAAAGTACAAAGTGTGGGTATTTTTTTCCAAACAGCACGAGTGCTCCCTGCCAGCCTCAGCAGCCACTGTTCTTTTAAAGCAGGCATACAGACATCCCCAACAGGAATTGTCAGAGTGATGGTCTAGCTCACAGACACAATTTCTCTCCTAAGTGAATCACCATGCCGAGGAAGCTAACAAAGACTGCAAAATTCATTAACTGAGCAGTGCTGGAAAGGGCTGCTCCAAATCCATCACTGCTCTGTCCTGGCCAGCCAGCATCCTGTCTCTGACAGTGACCTGTCCCTGGCTCTGCTGAGAGAGGTGCAAGGAACAGCAAAGCTATTTCTAATTACAGGAATCCTCTTGTTTCCCCTCAGCTGCACTCACAGGAAGCACAAATCAGCCTCGTGGTTTGGGACTTCAGATGGACATTTGAGTCTTCAAAACTTCAGCAGCCTCAGGATGTCTCTGCTAGGGGATCCCTCAGACCTGTGCATTGCGAGGCTGAGAGAGTTATGAAATATCAAGTGGGTTTTTCACAGACGCAGCAGCCCTGCACTGTGAAGAAGGGATATTTTGCCCTGACAAACCTTGGGCTCTTCTAAGGGTGGTTAATGGGATTCCTTGCCCTGTGGTTAGCAAGAGCACTTGTGAATACCAGGAAAGCAGCAATGTGTTGAATGTGATTTTAAAAATCTGCTTTTTGATTAACAGATCCTTGAAAGACTTTTTTATTTCAATACAGGCCAACATCATTCCCTCACCTTCCACGTGAAGGGCTCCAGAGGTGTTCCAGCTGGCCAAAAGGCTGCCGAATTCCTTTGCAGCTCTACTGCACATAAGCCTAATTATATGCTTAAAAGCATATGTTGCCACCTCCCAAAGCGCTGCTTTCAACTCGGACAAACCTTCTGCCCGAAGAAACCCAAAGGAAGTGCACAGTGGGACTATTCCTGCTTCTGCTGCAGCCGGGGCATCCCCCGATAGCCCAGCGCAGAGGCAGCCCCCGGCTGTGCCCAGGCGGCCGCGTTCCCACTAGATGGCATCTGCTGCCACGGAATGGCTCTGGCAGGCAGGGACCGCTCCTCCTGCCGGCTCTTCCCTTCTCGTGGGGTCTGCCGTGTCCTACACAGCACGGCCACGAGTGCAGTCTCATTAAATTGCCGGGAATTGGGGCTGTTTCCCTCTCCACAGCGGCGATGCCCGTGTGCCACCCTGAAGTGCCGCCAAGCCACCCGGCTGGGCACCACCCGCAGCCTCTGCTGGGCGCCACAACCGAGGCTGAGCCGGCACAAGCGCATCCTCCTAAGGCAGCCCTCTGCTCGCACAGCCTTCCTCCCAGAGGCTCTGACAGCACCTGCCCGGGGTATTTACACTCTCAGTGTCACAGCTCTTCCCTGCTCACACCCGGGCTGCGCCCGGAGTGCCCTCTGCCCGCGGGTGATGTGGCACTGCGACATGCAGCACTGGGGTTTGCCTTGGGAGATGGCAATTCTGTATCTGCTGAGCCTTTTGCTGAAGTGTCTGCTTCAGGCTTGAATGTGAAACACCACCTTTAAAAATTTTACCCAGGCGTTTTCTCCCTCATAAGCTTAGGTTACACAGAAGAGTTTTGTTGGCATAGCTGTACTGCGGGAAGTAAATAATAAAAGAACATTACCAGCCAAAAAGCAATGCCAGCAAAAAGTTGTGGGTAGCAATACATATGTGTTTGTGGGTATGGCTTACTCTGTCCAGGGAAATGGGTTAAATTATGGAGCAGAGGATCCTTGCCAGTGCGAGTTCCTTCCCAAAAAGGGTTTATCAGCACAGCTCCACTGAAATAACCACGGTTTGAATGCAGGCGTGCGCTCAGTCTCTCTGTAAAAACAATTATCACAGAGAAAAACTTTCTTGTGTTTGGTAAATTTTGAAGTAAGTGTGTGGCAATCCACATCCCTGGAGCATGCTGTGCTAAGTCTCTGCCCACTGGGATCTGCTGGGCTGGGGCCATGAGCTCTTTCAGATACTCCGACAAACTGCTGAGCTTGGAGAGGCTTTCAGGCACCATCAGCCTGGGGTGAATGAGAGCTGGTGCTCTTGTTGTATGAGGCTCCATATCCTACAGCTTTGAGTCATTCAATCCCCTGCCTGTCTCTTCACATAATAATTTATCTTTTCTTTGAATATTTTGCCAATGGGAGCTGGAAGGTAGCAGGGCCAATACAATCCGTTTCTTTCAGTACTCTGGGGGATCTCAGCTTGGTGTATAGCATTTTTTTTTCATCCTAAATACAGGATGTGTACAAAAGCAAGAGATCTGGAAAGCTTTCAGCATCACAGAACTGCCAGCACTGCTTCCTTTGTCTGCTCCATTTAACCCAGTGATGGTTTTTTATTATCAGTTAGCTCAAACACAGAAACACTCTCAGTCACTTGTGGGACACAAGTATTGGGCTTCAACCTTCCCCTGTTAATCTTTCTGAGAAGCTGGGCTGATGCTTGTGCACCCTGTTATTCCAGTCAGCCTAGAGACAAGTGCCAGAGCTGGCACGAAAGGTATGTACCAGAGGTAAATTCCACAGGTAAATTCCTCCCACTCCTTGCTTGGGTTCGGTGTACCTGTTACTGCATGTGTATGCTCCTCATGCCAGACACAACAAAGGCAGAAGCAGTGGTAGAGAGGGACAGAAAATGCAGAAAATTAATAGTGAAATAATCCATACAGTAAAGATTCACCATGTTCACTCTGGGAAGACAAGGTGTTCTTTCTGGAGAATTCCGTGAAGGCAGGAACAGTAGTGACAGATTTGAAAATGAAGAAATAACCAAAAAAAAAAAAAAAGGAAAAAGAAATCCAATCACATCCTCTATATTTAAAAATTAAAAAGACTACCAGATGCAATTACATTCATGATTAAAAGATCTAACAGAAGCGTATTTAAATTCATTAACTTAGTCCACACTTTCGTACCTCAGGAGACCAGCTGCTCCTGGAATACAGGGCAGCAAAATACAAACTACATCTTGCTTGTATTTGATCAAAACCTTTCCGAAGTTCCAATGATCTGGCTGTTAACATCTCTTAGGTGATAATTAGGCTCTTGGGGCAGCAAACATTGTTTGGGAAAGAAAATGCACAGTGGAAACGTAAGTAATGGAGCTTTCTGCGTGTTGAGGAGTCAGTTATTCCACTGCATAAAAAAAGGCACCAAGGGCAAAATGAGGCCATTTTCAAAGAGAGCCTCATTTTGCCTGTGTATAGCAGCAGTCAGCAGATGCTTACCTCTGTGTAAACTGTTTATTTTAGGTTTTGCTCATTTCTTGCAACATATGTTTTAAGCAAGAGATTTCAGCCCTTGCACACTGCGGCTCATGAGCATGGCTCTCCTCTGGAAAACAGATGCTGCATGGTTTTCCATCACTGCTTGACAGACGTTGGGTAGCAGGCACCAGCTGGGGCTGAGCAGGTACTTCTCCCAGTTCCTGTCCTCTCAAACAGGATCCCTGGCCCACCTTGGCCTCCAGATGCTCCAGGGGATGCTCCAGAGCCTCTGGATGAGGTTCAGGGCATTTTCAGAGATACTGTGAAGAGCCAGAACCTCCTTGTGGGATGATGCCTGTTATCAAACCATGCACACTGATATTCTCTGTCTGTCCCAGGAGGACACTAGATTAACAGCAGAGGCACTGACTTCCTTTCTCTTACTGCCAAGGGACCCATTTCCCTCTGACGGGACAGGAAGAGGCTTAATTAAAGACAACTGGTAATTTCTGTTTATGGTTGCATCCGACAGGTATCTGTCCTTCTCAAGCCTCCCTCCAGGTGCTACGCCTGGTTTTGGTCTCCTCCATCCTGCAAAGTTCACCTCCTCTGGATAATGACCCTTCCTTCTCAAGAGATCTTTTAAATATTTCTGACAGTTGGAGTCTCTCCTTTCCTTCCTGCACAGCCCTCTGTAATCAAACACAAGACACATCAAAGGACAGAATTGTTCTTCCAGACAAGGCAGCTACGCCTGAGTCTGAACTGTCAGTTCAGACATTTTCAGGACCCACTTTAGGATTTTCCTCTTGTGACTTAGTTATGATCCATGGCAGAGACCTCTGCGCTACGGAAGAATCTGCTCCCCCTCCTCTGAGAAGCAGGGAGTGCCCCCAGGAAGTTGCAGCCTTGCTGAAGAGGTGTAATTCAGCTCGAAACCTGCAGATTTAGACTCCAGCCTTTGATGCCATGTGAATGTTATAGTTCCTCACTGTCTGCAAGTGTACCTGAAGTGCCCAGCATCTTCCCACATGGCCAAGGCAGCCCTGATCGTGTGTACAGCAGCAGGAACAGCTTCCTGCTGTCTGTGTCTCTGCGTTCCAATGAAGGCAGTGGAGATGGGGCTGCACCAGCAGTGCAATGTCCCACCCAAATTTAGTCCTCCTTTGCCACTGGAGGACTGGAGAGGTCTATTTTACTTTGCTTCAAGAGCCAGTAAAAGGCAGCTGACCTGCCTTGACAAAAGTCTGAAACCCAAGAAATACTCAGGTATCAAAAGCACAGCTTCAGAATGTTCCCTGTTTGAGCACCAGCCTGGGAATACGTCACAGCGGAGAGCACGGAGGGGAGAGTTCCTGGGGGGCTGGAGAAAGACACTCCTCCATGACTGATCACCATCCCTCTGGTGAGCAAGTACACAGGGACAGGATTAATCAAAAAAGATGTAACTGTAACCAAAAGCAAGAAAATAGCGGAAAAAGTAGGGAAAAGCATGGGAAATTGCAAACACTCAACTTTAAATTCTAAAACTGTTTCTAGTAATTCAACTCCAGATATGTGATTCTGGATAAATTTCTATCTCCTAAGTCTCATATCTTTGTTCTGACTCAGAGGAACTCAATTTTTTCTTGTTATTTATGGGAACATGCATCACATTGTGTTTCAAATGCAAAGGAAGCTTCCCCTTATTGCCATATTTTTGGGACAATCCTTCATACTGCTCCAAAAGTCCAGAAAGTATGTGCTCAAGTCCATTACAGCATGAGATCACTTTCCTGAATGGGAACCTGGAATTCAGCCTGAGCTGAAGTTACTTACAGCAAAACTCAAACGTATTTCGTGCAATACCTGTGCTGTGCATGTAACCTTGAAAATAATGACATTTTATTTTGTGAGGAATTGACATGAAATCACGAGCGTTTTCTTCTCTTTCTAGAGCATTCAGTCTCAGAGAAAATGGAGATTATTTCCACAGAAGAGCAAAATGCCCGTTATCACCATGAACACACAGAACTTTACAGATGAGGCTTCTGATGGCACCTACTGGAACTGGGTGCCAAAGTCCCACACACAGCGCTGTGTCCTGTTCTCATCATCAAGGAGCCTGTAAAAGCTGCTATCAGTCCTGAGATCGGGAACTGAAGATGATGGATGGCAGATTTATGAATCACATTCCAATTTTTTAACCCAAAGAAACTTCAATAGCTTTTATTACCCTTTCCCCTCACAAGAATGTTACCTGTTATCCTTGACAACTGATAGCTCCACATAAACTTTCATTCATCCCCAGTGAATACATGGATTTTCTTTAACCACAAGCTCTCATCTGTCTAAGCCTTTAGGAGTAGCAAAATATTCTGGGAGAAAAACTCAGAATGATCCAGATGACAGGATAGGGAGGACAAGGAAGGAAGACCAGAAAAGAGGAGCTCGAGATGAATCGTGATTACATTTGTTAAGTTTAAACTTGATTAGATTTGTTAGATTAAATTTGTAAAATTACTTAAGACATATCAGCCTTGAGTACACCATCAGGTCAATCTGGTGGTAAAACAAAGGGCTTCCCTTTTGAAGAGGGAAATTTAAAAATATTAGAGGTTTTCTCTTTTAACACCAGTTTGTGCAGGAGGGGAGAGGTTAGGCTGCAAGTGACACGATTGGTTCTCTTTGGGGTGAATATTTGGGTGAGATTGGCTGCATACATTATCATCAAAAAGCTTTATTTTTAAAATGGTATTTACTATAATCTGACCTTTTCTTTTTCTTTCTGTGGATAAGGTTTGCACTGGTCTTACTTAAAAGCTGCATTGATTCCAAACTGAGAAACTGTGATGACGAGTTTTTCAAATGGTTACCATTAATTCAGGTGAATTACAAACACACCTAGCCTTGCTGCAGGCTGAAAGCTGAGCAGCTCAGAGGTCGATTGTCACTTTTAATTGACTGAACATGCCCATAACTCTGACAGAGAACTACTGTCATTACCAATGTTTTTCTGGTGCTGACCTCTCTGTTCCTTCCTGTGCTTGGCCTCTTGCACTCAGCTCAAGCTTTTCCAGCCACCATTGGTTTGCCGAAATCTTTTTCCCTGACTTAAGTCACAGCTAGTCTGTACATTGTTCTGCAAAGTTTTCATTCCATTAGGGCACAACCCAAAGCTCACTGAACTCAGAGGGAAGATCTGCACTCACTCTTAGGGATTTTGGATCCTACTTCACCTGCCTGTCTGCCAAATGCTTTCCTTGAAGACAAAGCAAATGCTGTGTATGAGCTCTCTTATGAGAGAGTGACAGCTGCTGGGGGAGGACACGTGAGGACACGTGGGGAGAAGCCTGAGGAGACACAGGGAGGGACGGACTCCTGAGGACGCACGGGGCTGGAGACGTGCTTTTGGAAGGAGGGACACCCCGGAGGGACTGTGGCCCGTGGAGGACTCACACCAGGGCAGGACTCTCCTGAGGAAATGCAGCCTGCTGGTGACCCATGCTGGGGAGCAGCAGTGACAAGAGCAGAGAGAAAGAGACAACCAATAAAAACTGTGGAAGAGGGGCAGACAAAACTCATTTCACCGTTACACGTTACAACAATTGATCCTACAATTATAACACTTGATCTTGCCTTTTATGCCCAAACCCTTATTTAGAAGAATAATCTCTAGGTAAAGTAGGAACTTGAATCTCCATGTTGTTTTAGTGCTGGGCCTTTCTCAGAAAGGGACAACTAGGACCCCAGCAGGGTCCACCTTCCTGCAAAAAGGGCAGGTATGTTTAACTGAGGACATGTGGACCCTTCCCAATCCATGTTCAAAGAAATCTTTTGAAAATCAGCTGGACCTACTTCGCTTTCTGTATCCCTACCAGTTCCCTTAGGCTATGCCTATACCATCAGATCCAGGAACTCTCATCCAGGTGGGATAACAAGTTTGTCCAGAGGTGCCCCAGCCACTCTGCTGTGGTTTCAATGGGCTGGAGGAGAGCTGTGGGCTGCTCCAGGCAGGTACCTTGTTAGCAGAACAAAGGGATCAGGGTATAAGGAATTGCCACAAAAACGCACATATCCCGTACCTTGGACAGAAGCAGTGTCAAACATCCTTTGGAAGGACAATTTGAGGAAAAAAAAATATTGTCAAGCCTTGTTTAGGGAGCCAAACACTGTTTTCTCCCCAGAATTATGTCTTATTTGCCATTATCACAATGTCAACCTTCTGTGCCCAGTCTGTCACCTGGGACTCTGCTGATCTCATTGCCTTCAGCAGAAGCACTGAGGTCTCCCAGCTGTTCAGCAGCACCAAGAAAACCAAACTTTTCCCTTGCTAATTCACTAAGAGGCTAAAAGGTAGAAAATAAAAGCCTTAGCAGAAACTTGAGGCCTCTCAGTTCAGTCTGTGCTCTCCCAGTCTGTCAACCCATTCCTGTGGCATTTACTGACCCTAAATTCCTGCCTGTCCACATGTACATGCAAAGTGGGTTTTATACTGTTTGTGGCTGATGGTTATAAGGGCCAAAAAATTTATGAATTGCCAGAGTCGTGCATTCAGAAAATTTGACTCAGGCCCCTGGAAAACCACTGGACTGGCTGAAAAATTCCACCACATTAAGCTGACCTCATTCTGCTTAGCTCCAAGTCCTCTGGCAGGGGAGCCCAGGATCCTTCCAGCTCCAAGTCATTCACTCCAGTAACTACAGGAAAGCTGTGGGAGGAGTCCTCTGCCAAAGCTCCTTCCCTCCCAGCAGCGATGCCTCTGTTCATCAGCGAGCAGTCTTGATTTCTTTTAGCTGTGGCCCAGTTCTGCTCTATTTTAGGGTTTCTAGAAGCTGTTAAAAACTAATATCCTCTCACTCCCTCCTTCTAGAAACTCATTTATCACTCTGCCTCCTGCACAGTTACAGTTCTCTCTCTCTCTTAGCTGGCAATTTCTCTCCTATGGTATGAATTTTGGATGACCTGAAGGAGTTGTAAGCACATGGGTGCAGTGGACCAGACTACACAGTGGCAGGGAAAGACTTAAGCAACTGGGACTGCTAGGCAGGGGGGAACTGTGCTAATTAGAAGGAAAAAGAACAGTAAATAGCTACAAACAAAAATGCAGAGATCCTCAAGCAGAAGGCCCCCACCCCACCCCCCAGCGGTAGCAGAGCTCCCTGTGGTCTCTGACCCTCTGAAACAGAGCTAGGAAAAGCACCAATTTAGTGATAGACAAATTCACTCTCAGAGTGTATTCAGTGTCACGTCTGCTGACTTGCAGACCTATCTCATGGATGGTATTTTTAAAGATAAGCAAGCCCTAACTACAAGTCAGATGTGGAACTAAGAGCAGGCACCTGGAAAGGGAGTTAGTACAGGACAAAAGGAAGCTTCTCAAAACCATGAGACTAATCAGACTAGGCTGTTTCTACATGTCTGTAGATGCTGAAAAGCTTTTGGTAGAGAAATCTTTCAGCTTTCTGCAGCGTTCTGTGAGAACTGCTCTCACAGAGGCTGTGAAAACACTGCTATGGGTTTTTGTAAACTAACACCTTATCTTGCACCTGGGTTTGTTATGCAGGATTGTTGTGGTTCTGGCCTTCTGATATTTTGGAATAAGTGTCTTAGAGCTTGACCAATCCCCTCAAGGGGTGGATGGCCGAGCACCCAATTGTCTTATGCCATTCAACACACTCTTTGTGAACCCTGTTATAAAAATGACGATTATAATTAATTAAACTACTGCTACTGCTTTCCTCCTGAACTTGTCGTGCCGTTCCTCGCCGTCAGTGTCGCTCACAGAGACACACGTCAACTAAAGTGACTGAGCTCTTTAAACAGCTCAACTGAAACACCTATTTACCTGTGTGCACGAGCACAACGAGGAACTGGGAGAGCCTCTTCCAGGGCACCTGCTTTCTCCACTGTTGTATTCCAGTGAAGAAAATTAATCTCCCTCCAAATCTAACAGGATTTTTTTTTCTCACAGCCAGCACCAGTCTTCATACACTGATAACCCACTGGCTCAAAACATCAGGGAAGCAATTGCTCATGGCACTGTCATTTGGCATAAAGCATTTGTGTGCCCTGAAACTCAGCTGATCCCCAACATGCTCTGCCTCCAAGCACTATGGCACCTCCATGGCTACAGCCAAGAAATGTTTAGTACAGGTCCAGAAAGGGCTAGAGGTAGCTGCCGAATGCCTCTGAACCCAAATCTGCCTCACGCCAGTAGTAACTGGCAGCAGTACAAAAGCTGGCTTAAGTTTACAGGCTGTCAGGGGTTCCTGTGGGCCAATAAAGCACCAGGGGATCAGTGGCAGCGTGCAGAGAAACCCACTCCAGCTGCCTTAAATTGCCACTGGGGAGCCACAACACAGACTCCAGGATGCAACAGGGCTCCCCTCTGCTGAGATGATAATTCAGGGATCAATTGCACTGCTGTAAATCCCTGCCCTGGCACCAATGTGTATCACAGTGACCAGCACAAGACTGCTGTCTGCACCTGGAGGGTACAGTACTCTACAGCCCCACCAGGTGCCGGACCACGGCCTGATGGAGAACACACTGATCACACCACAAACACCTCTGAGCCTCCCATTCCATGCACTGCTCACTGTCTTGCTTTCAGACAATCAATATTCCTTCGGATTTTTGTTCAAAAAGCAAACAGACAAAGTCAAATTTTCCCGGCCTCTCATCTCATTACTGAAATTTTCCTTGCAGCTCACTAATTTTGTTCCCTCTCAGGTATGAGCACTCCCAGCAGCAGGTTTCCAGCAGCAAATTAGACAAGCTAAATTACTGGAAGTTTACCAAAGGAAAAGGAAATAAAGACCTCAAACACCTTGTAGACTTTTCTCTCCCTCAAATCAGTAGCTTGTTTATCCAAATAATAATAAAGCAGGCAAAAGGATGTAATTAATGTCAAACACAATTCTTTCCTGTTACTTTGAGGTACTAAAATCAAAACCAGAAATCCTGACCTTTAAACAACATACACACAAAAAACCAGGAAAATTTTTATATGTACGATTTTCTAATTTAGGAATGTCCATGTGCTATATGAGCTGCTCAGCAAATTGAGCCAGGAAATACATTAACTGAAAGCTAATTTAGGGCAGACCTATTTTACCTCATGTTTGAAACTGTTCCACAAGGTTATTTCTCTGCAACAAGGCAGAACATTTTGGAGAGGAGGATGAGCGCGACAAGGATAAGAGAGAAGGGAGGAGATTTGCACTGTGGGTTTTTGGCTAAAATGGAAAGGAAGCTATTTCTGGTGAAGTGGACTCTCCCACACACATGGTTAATAGATAAATTGTGTAAGAAAAATGTCTCCATCCCAAGGCAGACCCAATTATGTTCTGCATTAACTGAAACATATGGGAACATTTCAGTATAAACAAAACCTGCACTGTATGAGCTTTTTTCTATGAGCTTTCCAGTTCATTTAACCCTTGATATGGTGCACATTAAGAACAGCCTGAGATCACTGGTGCAACGCTCTACTAAGTATTTTTTGGCTCAGATAATGCAGCAGTATCTCCCAGCCTTTACATTGATAAACTGAGGGCCTACTTGCGGGTTTCAATCCCCTTCTTTGTGCCAATTTTGCAGCTGAAGGAGGTGGATGTTACAGTGGGCTTCCTGAGAGCACCAGGTTGAACAAAAGCCAAGTTTTTGAACAGAAGGATGGCAACACTATAAAACCATCTATGAGAAAAATGTTATTCACATCAGCTTAGGCTCCCAAATTACTTGTCTGCTTCTCGAAATGCTGCCACTGTGTCATTCCTAGATTGTCCTTCCCTTTCGGGACTGTGCCCTTTCCCGCTGGGATTCCAGAAGCACTTGCTGCTGGTTACAAGAGTGAACACCAGGAGTCGTGGTGAATCAAGACGACTCAAACCAGTGCTGAAGTTCATGCACCTGTGGGGTTTCAGAACAGTGAGTCAATTGCTTGCCTTTTCATCTCCTTGCTCTCCATGCCAAGACCTGCCCTGCTGAAATGATCAGCTGCCCCAGCCATCACTTTTTTCATCAGGTAAATGAGGAGCTATCAAGATTTAGACAATTTTCTTATGTTAACTAGTCTACCTGTATTTCAATACTCATGTTTACTATGTCAACTAGTTTACTTTTCTCTTTGAGAGCCCACTGACATTAAATCAGTAAATGTACATCCAACCTCTCATATCCTCCTGACTGCTAAAACAAGCAAGCACCAGCAGCTTGGGTAGAGCTCTAATGAAAAGCTTTGGTTTTATATTTTCATGCAACGTGTGTGGCAGGAAAGAAGACTCACCAATCAAAGCAAAAGGTCCTTCTGCCATGGAAAACAAGGGGAGATATCTCTTCAAGTCAATGGCACAGTATCAAGTGACAGGATACACACAGATTTTCATTTTCTGACCAAATCACTGTGAAACCAGGAACCTGTTCATCTCACTGTCATTCACAGAAAGTAAAACCACAGAACATTATTGCAATTTTGACTTATGAATTACAGGGCCCATTGGGTTCCTGTGACTTCGTTTTTCCTTGAATTCAGCACGTATTCTTGAAATAATTTTATTTCAACTGAGCAATTGTCAGCAGTGCTCAACCTAGTACAATCCAGTGAGACTTCTGCAATCTTTAGCCTGTGTTTGTCCAGCTTCATCTGTCTTTAGTCTATTAGTCTACTGCCAGCCTGCTGTTCTCTTTACAGACTGCAAATCAATGGCCCTTTAGACTTTGGGTTGAACCCAACAACCTGTGCTCTGTAAGCTTCTTCTGGAGGCCTGGTTACCAGTCTTTCTCTTTCACATAATTTCCCAGTGAATCGTCCCCTATTTATTTTCTGCCTTCTCCAGCTATGGGCACCAGAACTGAGGAGGGTGAGTGAATGCTGCACTCAAAGCTGCAGGGGATGCAGTCACAACTCCTGGGTGGATACCCGTTGTGTACCTACAGTACATCTCACAGAGGAGGATCACGGCACCACACCCCACTAACATCCACTGGCCCCCTTCAGATGTTGCTAGGATGAGTGTCATGCTGCTGTTTGGGCATAAAATGCTCATAAACTGATCCCATCTCAGCAAGCAGGTTGACTTTCTCAAAAAGAGTACAAATGAAGCGACCATAATGATGGAAATACTGACAGGGATATTTTGGACAGATTTCACATTCTGCTACAGAGAGAAACAAGGACCTGAAATTGCTCAGGACTGAAAATGAGATGTTGCAGCATTTGGCTTCTGGATCAGGAATTCTAATCTGATGGAGGAGGGTAATGAACAAAACCTCATTATCATCTAGCAGCCACTAATGTGTGTCAGGAACTAGATGAATACAGGACTTTGCTGACTAGCAGTGGCAGCTCCTATTTTAGCAAGAGCTATGTTTGTAACAAGGTCTGGAAAAATGAGCCAAAATTCTGAAACCAAGTATTCCTTGTGTACAAAATTCCTGCAAGATGGCAAGTGTGGGGCAGTGACTTTATTTTTAGGTCACTTGCTTACAAACCAGACTAGAAAAACAGAACGGGGAAGCAGTTAATGCTCAGCTGTCTGTGTGTAAATCATTTACTCTCCAGTCCAGAGGGCAAATGCTCAGGGTGGAGGCCATGAGCAGCAGTTTCCCCAAAAGCCCTGGAGGGGTAGATGTGCCCAGCTGCCCACACTGAGTCAGCTGGGAGGTGCAGCAGTGGTACCTTCTGAGGAAACCTGTGGCACAGCTGCTGGTGCTGCTCCAAGCTGGGAAGCCCAGTAGCCCACAGGTCTTTGCAGCCATCAGCTCTGATGATTTAATGTGGCTGGCTGGGAGGAGCGAAGGTCAGTATGAAGCTGTCCTCCAAGCTACAGTCTCGTAAAGATAATTGCATTCTCACTTTTAGAGAGGACTTTCACTCCACAAACAAATGTTGTTTCCAAAGCTCTGTGACACAAATGAGTGTGCCCATTCTCCCCCCAAGCGTGGACTGCTCTGGCAGTGCTGTGACACAGGCCAATCCCCCTGTCTCTCCCTCTCTGTGCTCTGCACTCACTGTTTCACTGCCCGAGAGGTTTTCATCCTTTTTTCCTAAATGTGTTTTTCTCTTTGGCTATTTTTGCTTTCCTACATGAAGCGTGAGACCAGTCATATTAAAGAAGATGACAACTGTCAGATCTACAGTGTTCAAGTCAACGAAAATGCTGATGAAATCATTTTCCTTGTCCCTGATCTCCACTGCTGTCAGTTGTGGTCCTTTTCACACAGTTTGAGTTCACTTTCAAATGTGTCATCTTGGCTAAGGCGGGCTCTTTGGGCTCAGAATCACACCCAGACACCTTAAATCCTTGCATCCCAGGGCAGACTGCTGCTACTTGCTGGCTTGCAGACAGAACTCCCTAACTCCCACAGATACCCTCTGCACAAGGGTTAAGAGAGGAAGGGACCACGCCTTTCACTGCTCTGCCACGGCTGGCTGTAGGCAGCAATGATAAACCAAGAGAAAGAGAGTCAGGAAAACTCCTGGGCAGAAGAGTCCCATTGCAGGATTTGCAGCAGAGGATGGCAATCAGAGAGAGAGCATATGTGGCCTGTATAACTCTGCTGGAGCACTGGGACAAGCTTGGGAAGAGGAACAGAACTTTTCCTAGGTCTGAAAAATGTTGTAAGAATCTTCTCATGACCTTTTCTCTCTACTCGTTAGTTAAACTTTCCTTGATGACCTTCTCCACTCCGTCTGAGGCATGGTGTAAATCACAGACATAAAATCACACACCGTTCTGCACGAGCAAGCATTTCCACAATGAGTACAACTCACTCCCTGGGTAACTGGGGGTATTAAGAAGTTAAATCCTTCAAACTACTGTTGCGAACAGCAGCACTTGACACGGTAACCCCGGACCGGAATAATCTTGGACTCTGATCTAGTCAAGCATCCTTGTCTAATAACCGCCTCAGGCTGTCAGGCTGCAAACCTTGGAAAATAAAGCAGCATCACAGCACAAAAAAACCTGAACTCATGTCATGCCTGGCTAAGAACCTGCTCACCTTGAGCTGCTAGGTCAAACAGGCAGGTACGAAGAGCTGGGGGTATGGATAGCCAGGTCAGGAGCAGACAAACAGGGTGCAGTTTGTCTCTGAATGAAAACAGCTACTGCTGTCAGCACTTTTGCTTCAGTGTGCCACCCCTGCTCTGTAAGGTGTGCTCCCCTGCTCGAGGAGGTGGGCTTTGCTGAAGGTGGGAGTCCAGCTCTGTCTTGGGCCTGCCAGGCTTCACAGCTACACTTACTGCCTGGTTCTGAGAGAAAAGGATTTTTTTCTGGTGTACACACAGGAAATCCCTGGATGGTGGCATTTGGAAATGGGGTCAGGAAAGGCTGTCCTCTGCAGGTCTTGGAGCACACAGCCCTTTCTGGAAGCCAGCATGTTTGTGGAGAGAAGTGCAGGATAAGCAAGAGCCTCCAAAGCAGAATGATGCCACTCATCAAATGGTCCCTAGAGAGCACAGGAAAACTTCAGAGCAGCAGCTCGGAAACAAACAATGAAAAATGAGGAACTTGGAGCAAGTTAATAAATAAACTGAGGCCATGCTCAAGGACAGAAAAGAATTCATGACAACTGGCCCTACTTCCTATGGGTGGTGAGCATGTTTCCCTGATTGTGCTCTTCCTCATCAAAACACCCCATCAGGAGATGAAAACACCCCTCTGAGAGCAGCTCCCAGCCCTGCCAGCCTTGGTTAGGATGTGCCTCGCTGTCAGACAGGGACTTGCTGAGTGGGAAAGCCAGGCAAGACCACACACATGGCACGGACCCCGGGGACCCTCAGAGAGTGAGGCTCCAGGACACCCCTTTGTGCTCCCATCCTGCTTCATCCTCCTGCTGGGTCCAGGAGAACACAGAAAAATTAGAGCCTTTGAGGGTCATTTACCACGTGGCAGGTGTAATATTCAGAGTTGTTCAGAGACCTTCCTTTTGCTTTTCAACAGTGGCAACAGTTCAAGAAGACCCTTAGAAACTCTTCTTTTGTGCACAGTCCTGAGAGCTGCAACTACACATACCCACTCCTGGATGGCATCTAGAAGTGTCAGCAACAGCCCCAGGGTTAAGTCCCTTCCCTTCTTACTGACAACAATAGTCTAAAGCTCCCCACGAAATTCTTTGTTCCACAGCCTCTACAATGACGCCGAGTGAGACCCCAGGGCATCCCGCAGTGATAATCCAGCCACATGTAACTTGTCTGAGGGCCTGTGAATTAACGTTTGCAGCGACTGGCTGAGTAAAAACTCCCCTCTCAGCCGTTTTTTGGCACTGCAACACTCATTAGAGCCCTGAGCATACCTACAGTAGCCACCAGTGTGTAATGTTTATTGTGGCCTTTTATTCTGTGCACACACTTTGGTAAAGATCCAGCATATGATTCGTCTACTCCTACCATGTTTTTCTGGTCTTCTATCAATTAGCTTTCTTATAAACACATATCACGCCTCAAAGCCCCATTTTAATGGAGAAACCCCGAGATTCCTAACAAGTTTTTAGTCTCTACTCGGCATGAACAACCATCTCCTCAACAAAACCCAGGAACCTTCACGTAGTTGATTTAATTTCTTGTGACACACTTGCAGTTTCTGTCATTTTGCCTCTGGCGCTGGCATCCAGCCACGGCGGTGAGTCATTGAAAATTCCATTTCAAGGGTTAAATTTACATGTTTTACATAATGAGTACACACATTTTCCCGTTCCTACTAATTAAATTCATTGAGTCTTCTGTGACTCCACTGTCACTATGTAAATGAAGGCAACCCAACATTGTTGAGAGAGGCACAAGGCTACTGGGTCCAACCCTCTGTCAGTCAGACTCTGGAACACAGCCAGGCCTTTGCAGGGTTGTAGAGATGACCCAGACACTACAGCATGTAGTTCTGGACCTCTAGGAAGTGGGGGAAGTATAAAGTTTGGAAAAATAACAGTCCTTTCCAGATCTGTCATAGACCAGGACTGTCTCCGTGCAAGCTGGGAAGCATCAGGACTTCCCTATTTGCCACTTGCTGGTTCCATATAAAAGTGATCATTAAAATATAATTTCTTACTGCGGTTTCTGTTGCTTGTCTTCGGTGGAATTCTGTGCTTGGGAATTGTCAGAAAATACACGGCCCTGCCTCCCAACATCTGCACATTCCTAAATTTCTCCTACAAAACGTTCTTCCTAAGTGTCCTGGTTCTGGAGGAACAGAAGGCACTGAAAAGGCATGAAAAGGCAGCAAGCTCTGGGAAGGACTGGCTTGGAGATATTTCACCTCAGACTTTGGCAGACTCCCAAGTGGCAGAAAATGCTGTGCCAACCAAAGACATTCTTGTCACAGAGCAACAGAAAGGAAACATGGCCAGCTTTCAGGGACAGACAATGTCCCTGCCTGTCTCTGGACACCTCTCTCTGTATATTCCCTTCTTGACTGGCATCCCCTCTCTCTATTGTCATTTAAACAGGCTGATATCTGTGATCTTTAAATTACTGAGCCACCTCTGACAGTCCCAAGTCTCTGGAGCTCCTGTGTCAAGGGAAGCATCAAGTGACTGTGTCTTGCTCCTGCAGTCCTGGGCAGATTTGCTGTGTCAAGGCTGCTCTGAGGCCCCCTCTGAGCTGGGGTGGGGGAGCTGGCAGAGCTGGGTGGCAGCAGGGGACAAAGCCCAGCTGGCACTGTGTCCACCCTGCTGGGGTGCTGCCCAGGAAAACCCAGCCTCCTCTGTTGGGAGCATCCCTACCTGCAGCCAATGGTTAGCGAAGACAAAATATAAAATGTTCTTCTTAAGTGGAGTTCTTGCACTCTGAATGGGCTCCTTACCAACCTCCTCCCCAAAGAGCTTCTGAGTTACATTTCTGCACCTCTGAAACATGTATAATAATGACTGAGGAAATAATAATCTTACCTTTAAAGTAATGAAGCAGACAGGATCACACAGAGATATCAAAGCCACCAAAAGACAAATCCGGGTCAAATGGGGAAAGAAAAAGAGAGAGAAAATACACAGTTAGATTTGTATTTCACTATGAGCACGCCAGCTAAGGAGGAAATAACCAAAGAAGAGACATTTTAATTCAATTTAATTTGCTTTCTCCAAGCAATGATAAAGTAAAAACACTGGGGCAAACGAAATAGGGTGACACAAAGTGCTTCTGTCAGTGGATAAAGATTTCAAAGATTTATGCAAATGATCTTTTACCAGCATTCCTTCATGACACTGACATGTCATCAAAGGAGTAACAGGAAGATATTTTATGTACTACGAAATTTAACACAGACACACACCACTCCACCAGAAGTGCTGGGTGCAGGCAGAGGGAAAAGGTAGGGTGTGTATCAGCAGATCTGTCTGCACACACTCAGCAGCATTAAGCCCTTGGCAGAGCTCCAGTTCCCGGTGGTACCAGCCCAGCCCACTGCATTTGCCACGTTATCCCAGAGCCCCAGGCAGAGCTCTAACACCCAGCCCCTTTTCCCTCTATTAGTAGGCTACTTCCAGCATAAACAGTGGAAAAGGCTTTGGAGACCTGTTAACGCTACAACAAAAATCCATAAAACAACACAAGTCGGGTGCAATGAAGGTACAGAAAAGGGAAGGGGAGGATTACTTGCAAGGAAAGAAACAAAGACTGTTCTAAAGCCAGAAAATCTGTGAATTTCCTGAGGAGTTTATCAGACTGAAAGGTTTCGGGTACTACTGAAGGAAGCAAGCAGGAAGCAAGCTCCAGTCCTTTAACTGCCTCATCATCAGTGCTCCAACACTGTGGGAAAAGGTTTGACCTGAGTGTCTGTGAATAGAGGAAAAAACCCAAGCAAATGGGAAATTCTTTCTCACAACACCTGTGTCCTCCCCCCACTGCCTGCATATAAACACAATGAATTTGGCATGGCATGTTTGAATTATTTTTATGATGTTTTCCATTTTCAGTGATGATAAAAATTAAAAGCATTTTTAAAAAAATCCTAAAAGGAACCTTTTCTAGGAAAGCAAAATCAAGCTGGCTTAAATATTAAAAAACTTTCAGTGTTTCTATTTTTTCTACTTGAGCTGCAATGCTTGACCCTAAATGGCACACAACTAAAGAGCTGTTCTTCCAGAGAAATTAAGGTCACGATGTAAGAAAAAAAGACTACAGACAGATACAGAAAGCAACTGTAAATGTGCTGGGGTAGTACAGCAAATGTGTCTGCCATGGTGGCTGGAGGAAGGCATGCACTCCCTGTTCATCCCAGCCTTGCAGGGAGCTAAGGAGACCCTTGGTGCAGCTGGGTCAGGTGCTGGCTGCTGCCTCCCAGCTAAATCAGCCCAACATGCTGTGCCTGGCTGCAGTTCCCAGGGCAGGAATACCCTGTGATAGCAATGAGCCTCCTCTCCTCCCCCGGGCCCGAGCTGGGTGCTGGAAACTGGCCCCCGACACGTGTGGGGAGGCAGCAGATGAGTTTCAGTGATGATGCTCGCTCTCACTCAGTGTGAGCCTATGAGGAAAACCAGGGCCTTCTGCCAAAGCATTTCTGCCAGAGTATTCTTCCATCCACCTTTTTTTCTGTTTATGAAAAAAGACAGGAGGAAATGAAATCTTGGATAAAGTCACTGTGCTGAAGGACCCAACAGGGCGGAGAGAACATAGCTCTAAATGTATTCCAGTTATGATCTCACCCCTCAGTAACTACTGAGCAAAGATGAATGAGAAATGAGCAAGGGCACGAGTAGTGAGACATACATTTCATGCGGTCACAGAAGTAAATGGGAACATGAACTGTGTCTGACTTTCACCCCAAAACCTTCACAGGCAGTCTGTTATCGCCCTGACACTCATCCACGAACGGCATTCACTCAGAGAATTCAATCTTTGACAAGGATGCAGTGAGAATGGAGGAAGGTGGTTCAAAAACACCACAGTAATTGCTAGAGCGAGCCCTGTAAGGCAGGACACCCCAAAGGGTCTGGAGTTTGGGCAGAGGGTTGGTCTGAGAACTTCTCCCTCCCACAGAAATCTGCCCCCAAGTGGTTCCTTGTCTCTGGGTTGGGGGAAAAACAGCTGGTGTCTGAAAGGGATGGGGAGTTTTGTAAGAACTTCTTTCACAAGATTATTTATCTTTCCTTCTGTCTCAGCAGAGCCCTGTAGCTCAACTCTCCATGAGGAGCTGGAATGAACTATGGAGCACGTCCTCTGCCATGGGGCCTGGAACACAGCACGGGAATCAAGAAAATTTACTCTCTCTAAGATACTCTGATGCTTGGAGGCACAATACTGAGGCTGCACTACAGAATCAGCAGAAGGAGAGTCCTACACAACTAACTCCACAAAAAGATCCCATTTTCTAGGTGGATATGTAATGTTTTGTGCCTCTCCAGTTTTGCCTCCAACTGTGGACAATACTGCACTATTGAAAGATTACACATAAAGGCAAAATGGAATTACTAGCCTTTATTCCCAGGCCAAACACTAAATGAGCTCTGTGAACATGTATGCTTATAAAGGCAACAACATATGTGACAACACCTTGACACTTACGAGCATCTCCTACTGCAGGGTCAGAGGAACACCGATAACATCTGTAAAAACACCCTGCAGGATCCTTGAGAAAGCGGCGAAGACTAATAATTCCAAAAGGCAGGCAGGAAAGCTGAAGCCTAAGAGAGCTATAATTAAAGGTACCCAGGAGGTGGATGCACACACAGCTACACTGTCAGCAGCAGAGCCCTCGCCTGGCTCTGGCTTCAGCCACGCTACTGACGCCACGTGCCCAGCAAGGAAGGGCAGTCGGGCTGTGCCAGGGGGTTTGGGAAGGAGGGAAGGGTAAGACATGCTGGCAGCTGAGACCTGGCACTGTGAGCACCCTGCTGCCTGTGTCCCCACCACACGCAGCTTCCTCTGGCTGCTCCCACCTTTGTGACGATGGCCAGCAGAGGCTGGATGAGGCAGGGGAGCCAAGAGCCCTTGGGACAGGCGTGCTGCTCTCAGTGCATCCCTGCTGCTGTCTGGATCATCCCCTACCACCTGTAAAGGAGTAGGAAACAGTGACCCTCGCCATGATGGAGCTCAGCTCAGGCTATATTTTAAGCATCATCACTGTTCCTCTGGTGCTGCCACAGGAGCCAGAGCAGCTATTTTATACCCCAGCCTCGATCCCAAAGCACTGTGGCATGGCCATAAAGACCGCTGAGGTATCAAAGGGATTTGTAACTTTTTTTTTAACTCAAATGGCACGGTACTGATGGAAATGTGTTCTGTTACTAGAGATGAGCTGAAGATAATGTGGTTTGTATGGAATTGGACATGCACTCTGTCTCCAGCGCTTGCTCTTAAACAAGAAAGCATTGCTCTCTGTCTGCTGCACTTCACTCCCTGCTGAGCCCAGGGCAGATTCCAGTCATTCCAAAGCTACCCACAGTTTTAAGGGTCTAAGATGCAAGCACATCAAAACTCGGATTTCCTTTTAATTTATTTCCTTTTATCTTGTGCTGATGGGCACAGTGTCTCCTATCAGCAAAAATAAGAGCATCACCCACTAAATCTCCTTCCAGAGGTCAACATGAGAGCACAGAACAGTTGTCTAGGGAGAGCAAGATTATTTGCTTAATTCAAAAGCACTTTTTTCTCATTAGCTGGCAGAGAAAGGGAAGGGAGTAGGAAAATCAATAAATATAATAACTTTAATAATAATCACATAGGAAACAGTTGTAGTTAAATAAATGAAGTTTAATAATGATTTTTAATTACAGGGGCTTTCATTTCACTTTTCAAATGGATCTTAAAAAGCTTGCCCTTGGAAGCCTCACTGTATTTATGAAATAATGAATAATTCAACACAGCTGCAGTCGACACTTTACACACCACTGATGGTAATAGCATCGCTGTGATCAATCTGCAGAATGCCTTTCTTTAAAGTTCCTACATCTGGCTGTTAATACAGCTCTGAGTCACAATGCCTTTTGCAGTTCCTAATTTTGTGAAGACATGCATGGAAGCAGAACTGAACTACTTCCTAAGCTTCTGCGTGCCAGCTTACAAAGGCTGGATTGCTCCATGAGACATCTCATTCAGGGCTGGAGTCGGAAGCATGAAAGAGTGGTCTTGGAAATTACAGCAGAATGGATCCTGGTTCTTGGCTTTGGGCAGGGAGAGGAGAATGCTCAAGAATGTGCCTGCAGGACAAAACCGCTCCGATGTGCCCTGGCACGCCAGCTGAACAAGCGAGAGTTTTGTCTCTCTCCCAGAACAATCATCTCTGGAATCTTACAAATAGCAAACTGTTCTTAAGGTCTGAACAGGAGAGTAAAGCAAGAGAAGCTCCCTGCTCGATTATCACACCAGAAGCCTGCCCCAGCCCCTTTTCCTGGAACAGCCCTCCATCATCAATGCACTGAAGTATTGCTTGTTTGTATGCAGCAAGGAGCAAGCTGCACTTTGCTGAAGAGAGCTCTGCACAGACCAGTGGGACTGTCAGCAAAGTACCAGGGATGTACAAATTCTTAAACATAAAGGAGATGGAAGGACCACCATTCAAAAACAGCAACAACAGTGCAACCTCCAAAAAACAAACAACAAAGACATTCAGATTTCTGAAGGACGTTTTCCCATGAGTGACAGAGTTCTCAGTATGTTCCATGACAGTAAGACAGGCTGCAGCTTTAAAATTCTGCCTTAACCAGAGCAAAGCAATGACTTGAGAGTGTATTGTCTGTACTTTATGCTTTTGTTTCTAAGAAACCACAAAATTATTAAGAAATTGTGTCATGTTTCATATTAATCCAGCTTTTCAGATGGTGGACTCTTAACTCAGTTGTAGGGGCAAATTTGAGCCACTTGAATAATTTATGCACATCATTTTGTGGAGATTTGGAAACTCGGGGGTTTACATGATGCAGACGGTGCTCTGTGAACAGGCACGGGGTTGAATAACTTCACTCACACGATCTGTTTCACCAGCAAGTTCATGTAGCAACATGTGCTCATTCATTTTGACTGGCTGGATCGGGGTGCCTTGCCATAGACATGGGGGTGAAATAGGGTGTGACTGTATTTCCTGGGGCTCAGAGAACTACTGACAGCTTATTACAAAGCTCCGTGTATTTTCTCCTCGTTCCCCTTTGAAATGATGCTTGACTCTAAATGTTGTTTGCCATGCAGCAGCACCAGAAGCTGTGCTGTCTGCACATCATCTTGTGAGTCCCTTCCATAACCACATCCCACAAGTGATGGAGGAGTTCGGATTTCTTTCAGAACCCACTTGCGGGAAATCCCACAAGTCTTCAGTTTTGCTCAGATTCAGTCACTCATTCCTTCCAACTCACCTTCTTGACAACTGATCAGAAAGGCCCTTCAAAACAACTTGTACACTTAACTTTCAATCAAAATTTTAAAAGACATCCAGGACGTACTTAGGAAATATTCAAACAGTAATGGCCTTTTCATCTGGGCCTAATCCTAGGGAAAAGACCTAGGCCTCTCGGGAGATTTCAGGTTTTATTGGTCTTTTGAAAATTTAGACATTTTAATGTAATTCATAAACTTTGGATGCTTGTGCCCTCATTTAAAGCTTACCAGACAGCTGAAAAAAATATCCTGAACACCTACAGGAGAGAAATCTGTGGTGAGAGCCTTTCAGGCATGCTGAAGGGAGATGAGAAGAACGGGCTTTGTAGTGGCATCTATCAAGAGGTCCCTGTGGCAGACTCAGAGGTTTCTGTAATGCTTCCCTGTAACGAGCTCAGAGGTACCCACTGATACAGAGAGAGGAGAGATTGTGGCTTTGGATCCTTCCAACATTCAACCACCAACTCCAGCAGGGCAGCAGGAAGAAGAACAAACTGTCCTCCCCACAAAGATCTGGGATTTAACTGTTTCTGTCACTTTTTGTCGCACGCTAGCAAAACAGGATTTCCTCTGTTTCAGGGCATGAATACAGTATCGGTCCTAAGGTTTGGTACGTAACTGTAAAAAAGGTTGGAAATGCTCTGTTTTCCTTTCAAAATGAAAAAAAAAACAATGAAAGACCAAGAAAGTGGGATATAAAAATGAATCTTGCTTTAGGTGTTGGCCTTACAACATAAAGTCCTGTATAATTTACAAAGTGAACACTCACTTTACAGGAGAGCAAATTTCTGTAAAATTGCCTTTAGATAACAACAGAGCTCTGACAAACTACGGCTTGGGAGGCAAGCTTTGGTTTTGTAACACCAGCTTCTCTGCAACCTGATTTTTCTCAGCCAAAGAAAACAAAAAGCAGAAGAATCTTGACTGAACAGATTTTGTTTTGTCTCTTTTTTCTCTTTCCTTCAAAAGAATCGCTGATGTCAAAAATGTCAAAACACAATTAGGGAGGCCTTTCCTCCCCTTCTGTATGCTTTCTGACAGTATTAAATCATTACCTTCCAAATCGGCTTCAGAATGATGATAAATAAATGGGAAAAAAAAGTACCACCAGATACAGAGCTGACAGGGCTAATGCTCAGTTTGAGCCTCATGTTCACTGATTCTGGCAGGTCTTCCACACATGCTCTGGCCCCTTCCTGAGAGAGGACGGACTGTTCACTTGAGATCTCAGGTAATTGTGGTGTTTCAGGAGAGCGCAGCATTATATGAGCTAAATGAATGCTGAAGCAATCTACAGACAGCAAACCTGATACTGCAAACCCCTTACATTTTTAGAACTAGAAAGACAGACATTGTCTTTAAGAGAACTCTGCAGCTTTCAGCCCAAGCTTTTCAGCACTAGTGCAGCAAAGATCAAACACAAACCTCACTTACCGCCGTGTCTGACCTTTGCCTTTTGTCAGGACTCTGACAAAAGCCACCACCCCAGGGAGTTCTGCCACACAACAGAGTTTCAAGAAAAGTTAAAATAAATAAGTAGGAAAGCACTGACAAGAATTTGGGGTTGGAGCATGGTGGGATTGATGCGGCTTTGCCAACATGGAGTAGAATAAGAAACTGTATTTTGAAAAATACTGACGGGGGTTTGAGAGCTGTGTAATGTTCTTCAGGGTTCAGCGTCATCGCTGAGAGTCAGGCCAAACCATTCTGCATCTCACCTGAGTGAAAGGAGAAGAAGCTGGCTTTCACCTACCTTTGTTCTTCCCACCTGCAAGCTCAAGCTCCTGCAGACAGCTGCAGTGAGCACCCACTCAAGGGATTAATTTCTGGCAGACAGAAATTCAGCACTGAGCTACTTTCCAGCTATCCTCCTTTCCCTGCCTGGAATATCCCCGCAGCACATCCTCTGGGCTAGCAGAGCTTGTCACATCTCATGCATCTCCCTAGGCTGGAAGCAGCTGAAACTGGTACTTCACGTATCTTTTAAAGCAAGCACCTAATCCATCCAGGGTGCCACATAAATCAAAACTTCACTTGATATAACTTTATCTTCTGTTGCTAAGTGGAAATGTTAGGGAGAAAATGGGGGAGAAATAAGGCTGGTTTTTTTAACACTGTCCAAATTGCCTGGCTCTGCAGGATGGCACGTAGCTTTCTCTTTGGGAATGTTTCTTCAACACTTGCAGCTCCACGATTCCCAAAGGCATTAGCCCTCTTCTACGTCCCTGTCTCTGAAATCCTAGTTAGAGGACAGAAACCTACCAAAGACAGAGCAAAGTGTGCAGCTGGAGGGCAGAGGGGCAGAAGAGCATCCCCCGAAAAACAAACCCTGCTGCTGCTGCCTCTGCTGCCCATCGGCCTCACAGAGGGCAGCCTACAGAGCTGTACAGGCGATGACAGCACTGCTGCTGGTAACAGATTTGGAATTAAGGAGCTTTGTCACTTAGCCCTCGAAACCTCTTACTTTAAGAGATCAGGGAATAGATAAAATCTGATCAGCAGGATGGGTCTACCCACACCACTGGGGACAGCGGTGCATGAGCAGGGACCGGAGTTTTTTCCCTCAGATTACTCTGCTGTGTGGTTTTCATTGAGAATTCAGGCAGATCGGATTCCCCCACTGTCTCCTCTTTGCACACTCATGTACAGCAGTGCCAGGCCAAGTAGGAATGAGTTAGGAGCCTCCACCTGCACACTCATAGCTTTTATTGTACAGTAAGTCCCAAATTTTAAACAAGTCCCTTCTGCTCCATCAGGCGAATCCAAGGGGAAAGTACAATTTCAGCAGCTGAGATATAAGGAAGAACTCTACAGTGGTACTATTTAAAAAGCCTCCAGTTAGAAATGCTGCTATAAGCACACATACTAGTTGCTGATCCTTGTGTGTATTTCAACGAATCCAACTCAGTTTGCTGAAATTCAACATAACTCCCCTCTGTGTACAATATATAGCGATATAAGCACTATTTCTTACAGGTGAATTCAGTGTAGTCAATAATTAACCAAATATATACATTTTTATATTTAAAAATTTTTATATTTATATACATTTTTATCTTTATATATTTGTCTCCCATCCCTCATTTGTAAAATACTTGTGAATGTAATTTTGGCTTATGGATCACTCACAGCTGTTTTGCTGAACACAGAAGTGACAGATGCCCCAGTGGAATTTCAAAAACCCCTTATGGATCAATTTTTTGGCAGTTTCATTACTAATTGGTTCATGCAGAAAGATAAAATTAAGTAAGTTTTAGAGACAGAGGACACAGAAATTGTTCAGCTGCTTGATGGGATGTGCTGAAATGTGCTTAATCACTCGGAGAATTCAGGACTTGGGATCTATTCTCATTGATTGTTCTGGGATCTGCAGCTGCATTCTTCCATCTTTGACAAACTATGGTCACATTATGCTTTATTCCAATTCAGGACAATTTTTCAGGCGAAAGAGGCACAGAGACATCCCACTCTTCCATGTGCTGTGGGACTGACAGCAAGCCCTCAAACCTGCAGGTTTACAGTCCACTGCTGCAGAATGCAGTGCAGCAGAAGTGGCCAACACACACCCCGAGAGGAGAGCGAGGATTTTAACAAGACATTTTGAGGTAATTTAGGGCATACATATAAAAATTAGACCATGTATGAGTGAGGCTCAGAGCTGAAGCAGAAAGAAACAACAGAAAGAAAAAGTCAAAGCTACCCTGTACTTTATGACCTCATTTAGAATCATGTCTTCTTATGCACCAGGAAATATTGATTCTGCAAGGGACTCCCAAACCCACATTCCTGAAGAACTTCCCATTTTTTTGCTATAGGGCTTCCTTCCACCTGTCACTTTCTGTCCCTCTGCAGTGGGCAGTGAGAGGAGATGAGTGTGCTGCATTACATCTTTTTCTTTTCCTCAGAGAGACTTCTGGGGTTAGTGAATGATGACAGTAAAAATATATGGAAAGGAAGAGCGATCTGTTGGCACCAAAACATGAATTTTCCGGCAAGTTTTGATGAAAAGTAATGAGAAATACATGCAGTCATGGTCATATCAGCCAATATTGACTCTCTTGGACTAGTTACCAGAGGAAATCATGCCCTGGAATGCAGGCTGCTCTGCCAGAAGCATTATTTCTTTCTGGAATTTGGTTTTTCAACCCAAGAAACAACCATTTCTGTCTAAACTGAAAATACCAGACAAGAATGTCACATTTTAAGCATGTACTGAAAGTCTGAGTAAAAAGGAAAACAAAAAAACCCTTCTGCCTCTTTACCTAGCTCTGTCACTTAATTCAAATACTCCTTTCAGGCCATAAAGAAAAAGACTAACACTTTTGGAGAGCTGGCTGGCTTCCAGCACGACAGAAATCAGACATGGCCTATTCTGCTCCATGTTTCCATCAAAATGAGGGATCCTCTGGAATGGGACCAGTGGGGGGCACAACAAAAAAAGGATTTTCTCAACCCTGACTCAAAGGAACACTCCAGCTGGGCCCAGACCCAGTCCAGCTCAGGGTAAGAAAACTTTAAGCAGGTATTTAACCTCAGACGTGCTTAAGCCATTTGCTGCCCAAGGATGGAGCACTGCAGTGGGAGGAGGTGCCTGTGGGTGTGCATGGGGCAGTGGGGCAGTGCTGGAGCTGGGGCTCCACAGTCCTGGCTGGAGGACCGGCACTCATCCACACTGGTGGGTTTGGAAGAGGCAGCTCTGGGGTGTCCTGTATCAAACCCTGTCACTTAGCTGAGAGCTCAGAGCATCTGGCAGCCAAGACATCAACAGGACGTCACCCAGAGGTTTACTGCAGCAGTTTATCCCTAAAACCTATGCAGTTATGCAAGGATATACATTTGCCCAGGAGAGGCCTGAATGTCAGTGGGTAAGAAGGAGTGCATCATTTTGGTGATAGCAGAACACAGAAAGATGAGTGAACACTGGTGATGATGGACTTTCCAAAAAAAAGGCATTTGCTAAACTGCCTGGGAATCACACTGCGGACAACTGCGAGGTGTTTCTGGTCACCTAGTCAGGAAAATCAAGCCCTAAGGTTTGCCAGGTTACTCTGCATCTCTTTGCTTGAATGGGAGTAAACTCACAGGTCAGAGAAGGAGTGAGCTAAGAAGCAAAGCAGAGAGCAACCAGGTGGCTGCAGGATGTGCCAATCCCTGTGCAAAAGGGAACGTGCTTTAATTCCTGCCTTACTGTTACATTTTTGTTGGCTTGTCCCATACCTGAGAGAAAACTCCTGGAACACGAACGAAGTGAGGACGTTGCTGATACGAGCCCTACATCTGCATTCAAACCATTATTTGTTTCCTTTGAATGAAGTTGCTGCATGCAAGCAAAACCAGGGCACTTTCCAGTGGGGATGCAGCGTTTGGAGACTGCCAGGGAAAGACGGAGAGCATGAGGCATAGCTGTCTTACACTCACTCAGACTGAATACAGGGCTGTGAGGGCAGCAGTGGGCTGTGCAGGGAAATACACATCCCTGCTGGAGCAAGGGCATGCTGTGGGAGCCGGGGCCAGAGAGGTTTTTGGGTTTACACAAAGGTGGCTGGCACTGAGTGGAGAACACCAGAAAATGTTCAGATTTTCTTGTGGAAAAGTGAAAGCAAGTGAAAAATGAGAGTGGTGATAGGACAGCCGGATGGGGGACTCTGACGGGCTCGGCCTTGGCCCAGTTCAGCTCCTGCTGAACCCGGAGTTTTGCCAGTTAAATCAAGTGAGAGCAAAGCCAGTGCTAGCTGGTGCTTCATTGGTGGCTGTGCCTTCGGAGGGACGGGCCATCCTTTACATTCACCTCTCTGTATCACAATAAAGCACCAGACAAAGGCACTCAATCTTCGGCTGGGCCAGCAGGAGCCTTTTCGCACTAACTGGTGTGTCAGAAATGTCCCGTCTTTGATACTGAAAGTGATTCCCTTGCAGCAAATATGCACACATGTCATGGAGGTCACGTGTCCAGAATAGGGAGATAGGAGAGGAGAAAGGGAGACAGCAGCAATCTTGCTTATCTGTGCCTTGCTGGGTTCACAGTCCAGGAGAACTGATATCTGTATCATCGAGATACGGCCTCATTCCTCTTGGGACTGCAGGAGCCATCTTCACACAGAAAACAGCTAACAACATGCTACATATAAAAGAGCTGATCACCAACTGCTTCACTTGCAGACTATTAATCTAATTTCTGTATGATTATCTTCCCAAAAATTGGATCCAGCTGTTCGGCAGTCTTCACTGGGAGGTTAATGAATATGCTGAGCTTGCGGAACAAAATGTTGAGCTTCAAAAAACTTCTGGGTTCATTTTTAATGAAATGTTTTAAATTATTTGCTTTTAACTGTCTTGCAAGATTCGGAAGTAGCCCTGGCATCCTTTTGACTTGCTTACTTGATATTTTTTGTTATAAGAATTTCAAAACACATGTATTAAAATGCATCATATTGTTGCCCTTTTAGCCCAACCAGTATGCAAAATTCAAAGCCTTCCTGTCTTGTTTCCATGAAAAATTGATATGGATCCAATTTTTTTTTTTGTAAATAAGGGAGGACTGGAATGTACAAAAAGTAATTTTTTTTCCCCTCTGAACACACAAGGGGTAACAAGAAGGACC
This sequence comes from Struthidea cinerea, assembly GCA_013397865.1. NCBI lineage: Eukaryota > Metazoa > Chordata > Aves > Passeriformes > Corcoracidae > Struthidea > Struthidea cinerea. Next base: position 2,206,264 of record VZTI01000139.1, on the reverse strand, counting down.
AAAACTACTCTTGGAGGCTGGGAGGGTGTTAGGGGCAGGTATCCTACATGCCTGACATACTCCTGGCCATCCCTGAGCACCATTTCTAACTACTACTAGGAAAAGATGGATATGGCCTGATCTGGTGTGTCTGTCTTCCACCTTCCCCACAACTCCCCTTTCTCCAGCATTCTGTCTCAGGAAGCCCTCCCTTGGTGTTCTTCAGGACCAAACTTAGCCTGTTTTCTCTCTCCCTTTCCTTCATGGTTGCTTTCACAGAAGGAGCTCAGGAGAACCTGAGAACTCGCTAACATAGTGACCCTGCCCTGCTAAGTAAGATCCACAGAAAACATTTGGGACTTAGCTTTGGCTCTGGCCTTCCTTGCCAGACTGCAATGTTGGCAGCATCTTCTGGTGTTAAATCATTACCAAGAAAAGAGCATTCAAATGGCTTCACTATTTAGCCCCAACACAGAATGCTTACCATACATATAGAAGCTTGCCAGGTCTGTGACTGAGGGCTATTTTTATCATCCACCACTGCAATGTACTTTTTCCCCCCAGGGAAAAAGGGAATGCAGCAGTGTAACCACGTCCTTGTGGAGCATTTTACTCCTTGACAAATACTGCATGGCTTCCTCCATGCCCAGGTGCTTCTGCTTGGAGAACATCTCACCTTGACCCACACCACAGCACAGCAAGAGCATTTCTGAGCATGTCAGAAAGAAGCTTCTGTCCCCTGACCAGCTGACGCCGGCTACTCTTCCAGGAAGCCATCCATCAGTGTTTGTTATTTTGCTTCTCACTTAATGGGTAGCTTCCACCTCACAGCTCCTGTGAATACTCAAGGTGCACAATTCTGGTGGCCAAAAGTTTGCCAGAAGGGCCTAGTTATTCACCTGTGTATTTACTATTGATATTTTACCCTCCTTCCTCGATGGAAAGATTGTTTGGGTGACAACCTTGCTTTAATTCTATATTCTCTGTCTCTTTTGCATCCCTATCCATGAAATTCACAGTAAACTCTTATGGGTGGAGATAAACTTTTATATGAGGAGCATCACTCCCTCACTCACCTTCAGGACTGGCTGCAGGCACAGCACCACAGATGGCTGTGCTGTCTGTTCTCTCAGGCCAATATTTTCTATAGCTGTCTTGCTGGCCTTGTAAAACCATTTGGCCAAAGAAGTCAGGAACAGTTCTCATCTCTGCTCATACGTGTCACTTTTGCATTTTCCAGCATCAGGCATTTGCATGTGGACCTTTGTGACAAGTTTATTGCTTCCCATGTTTATGCCCCAGGCAGATGCCAGCAGGAGAAGCGTGCTTCTGCTTCAGTCCCTACTCACCATCTTCTTGCCAAAATAGTTTTGCAGGCTCTGAATGCCTCTGGGTCAGCTCCACAGTCCTCTGGGGCAAGCCAGTTCTCTTGTCTGTTTATCCCTTAACTAAACACTGGCAAACACGAAAAGAACACACCACCTTTCTGCAGGGAGAAATAAACTGACCTTCAGCCTGGCTTTGCCCTTTGCTCTATAAAATAACAGAAAGAGTAAGAAAAAATATGCAGTTGGTACACAGCTCCAGTGACTTTTAAGCAAATCTAAAGCTGGTCTGCAGTGCACGAGTGGACACAGTTTATTACAACTCTGGCATTTTTACATCGGTTAACTATCAACAGGAAGCAAACTGTTTGAGAAATGCCAGACAAAGGGCTCTGTGAGATCCTGCAGCCTCCCAAGAAATGCTTTTAAGCAGCTAAACTGGGGAAATCTCTCCAGTGAAACTGAGCAATAGCTTGCAGTCAAGATGTGCTGACAGAAGGACAGAGTGCTGTTTCAACCGTAAGAAAATCCACTCTACTATCAAGTTAGAAGCTGTGCTAGGCTAATTATGAATCCAGATAATAATCCTGAGAGAAAGTGGGAGAGAATGTTCCCTATGAGCTGTAAAACGCATTTATCCTGCACAACACTCCTCCTGCAGCTCTGCAGGCACACAGACCTGCATACAAACGGCCTTATTCCCAGCTCAGGCTCTGGGGCTAGTGCTCCTCTGCTGGCTTGCTCACCCCTAACTCGTGCCCTCTCAAATCACTGTTCAAGGGTACAAGCTTTCATTTCCAAAGCCAAGATGAGAGTGGAAATTCAGCCTGTCCCAATAAAAGGCCCGGCTCAAAAGCCACCTTTACGTAATTGCCCACGAAAGATAAGAACTCCTCATGTTCAGACCACAAGTTTCATGCTTTGCTGGGAATACACATGGTGGATGCATAACACTCTGATGGATCTCATACACAGAGACATAAAATTCTTTACCAAGACTGCCAGAGTCACATTTTTGTAACTTCTTTTGTCTTTGTCTTGGACTGGTGGGTACCAGCCATGGGGAAGGGTGAGCTTTAAAACACTGCAAAGATTTGCAGTGGAAAGATAGAGTTAACTTAGTGATAGTTAACTATAGTTACTATGCTGTAGTCACTGCATTTCTTTCTTGCAAATTGAGAAGTCCAGTTTAAAATGCCCCTGTACATAATATTCTCCTCCTTCGGAATATCCAGGATACCTCCACCAAGCGGTGTAACAGCACTCAGCATTGCAAATTCATTATGGGTGGACTCCAATCATCCAGTATAATTGCTGGATACTGCGGTATTATAAACATTGGCAAGGACATCAGAGGTGGAAAAACCCTTCTCATATAAATGGCTTACCAGGATCTTACTCTAAATTGACATTTAGCTCCTTCATAATGGCAATAAAGAGCTTCATGAGCAGTATGTATTTTAAGAGCAGCTCTGATACTCAAGAGTAGGTACATGCATTTAGAAAGATATAATTTACACTTTGATTCCGAGTACATGCAACACTCACTGTATAAAAGAGTTGACTTGTCCTCTATAAATATTTTCGAGATGACATCAAAGGCCAGCTGGAATCTCCTCTATGGAAAATATGCAAACTCTAGGATTACACACATGGGGAGAGAGACTCAGCTCAGGGGCAAGATAATGAACAGCCACACTCTCCTTCCAAGGTCACAGCCTCGCACTCAGCCCCGATAGATGTTCCCACCTAGAGATTGATCAGGGTCTGACATAAACTGGAGCACTCCTAATCCAGTGCCTAGGCAACAGATACCTACATTAAAAAACAAACCCTGACAACGTGGTGGGCAGCAACTGCCAAAGGCAGGACGGAGGCAGAGGAATGAGGACATGCGAATTAATGACCACTCTGACCTACATGCATCCTCACCATTGTAATAGCTCAGCTAATGTTCTTAAAAGGGTTTCTTCATGCTAAACAGGAAACTCTCTGCTTGGGGACTGCAGGGAAAACTGTTCTTCTTCTCTCCATAATGAGTCTAAATGGTGAAGAGGGAGCCTGTGCACCAGCGTTCTCAAGGCAGCACTTCTCCACTGTGCTGCATTCCAGCGGAAGAATGATCTACATTTATTTTGGCAGCAAGGTCAACTGAAGTAGCTCCTGCCATCCATCCTTGCCCTGCACAGCTCTTTTCCACCCCCAAAGCATTCACTTCAGCAGTGTCAGAACAACTGCTTCATGGAGACGAAATGCTGGGCTTGATCGAGCAACTGAGACAAGTTAAAAATAACCCAGCAAAGAAGGGAGCCCTGACTGCTCTCCCAGCCCAGTTCAGCGTGCAGCCCTGGAGCCAGCAGCTGTGGGAGGCAGGGAGAAAGGAGAGGGCAGCAAAGGAACTGCTAGCCATCGAAGCCACCAATAATTAGATTTTTCAAACCATGCCCTAATTTGATCCTCACATCCTCCAACCCTGTGGAATCACAATACTTTTTGCCTCATTTTATGCATTAAGAAAAGAATGAGTTGGTTACTAACCAGAGGATAACTCAAAAAACATCAAATGAAACTCCAGCCACCTTACTACTAGGTTTTGGGGTTTTCAGAGTCAGACAAATTGGGTCTCTCTCCTCCTTGCAGTTCAGCTGTACTTTCCCTACACATGAGTTTTCCATGGGTCCAACCAAACAGATGGGATAATCACATTCTAAGCATTTACCAAGAACATGCAGAATTTCCAGCAAGACCACTCTCAACCCGCTACAGTATTACATTCCCTTTTCTAGATTAAGCAACAGGCTCAGAATTTTTAAACAGATACCCAAGAGACTCTGTTAAACAGAGAAGACTCAGAAATACAACGACATGGAGTACCACAGTGCATCTCAACACAGAAAGAGTCTATTAAATTTCCAGGGTTACACACCAAAGGCAGTCATCTATCCAACTTATACTCCCACTTTGCCCTGTACTTCTGCTGTGTAGCCCTGTGCAAGGCAAGGCAACACCCAGCGACAGGACAGTCTGTTGTGGGCAAACATCCAGCTAGCAGCCACTGCAGACCACTGGCAGGACCCTGGGAACCTCCAGGTCAGAAGCTTTAAGAAGAAGTTAGCTGAAGGTCTGTCATGAGTAGTTTATTTTGAATGGGTCCTGCCTGGGGGCATCAGAATGGAGTAGACCTCCTGTCCTTCCTACGTTAATCTTCTGCAATTCTGATGAAAGCAGAGAGAGCAGAAGCCTGATTCCAATCCTGTCTCTGACACTGGCTTTTCATTCATCCTTGCAACTACCATTGGCTTCTCAGAATGATGTCCTTGCCATAAAACTGGGATTACAGCACTTCCTAATTCATACGAACATGTAAAATGCATAGGCACACAGACAGAAATCCATACATGATGTACATCTCTAGCTCCATTTGTATTGATAACTGTTTATCTACAAAACACACAGGCACTGCTTCTATAAACACACAGTCACTCCAGAGAAGCATGAAAACAGTAGATGAGAAAGAAAATGGAAAAGCATTAAGGCTAAGGATACAATAACAATAATTTCATAGCTGGTACTTAGAACTGCTATTTTTGCAGCAGAGAGACTCCATCTCCAACTAGCAAAACTTTTCTGATAATACAAGTGAGTTATTACAACTCCTGACACCAGAACAAATAACCAACTGCCATGGGACATGGTAACCCTTGTATTCCCAAACATCGCCAGGAATACTCCCTTTTGTGCCGAAAGGGGGACCAGGCAAGCTCTGAGATAAAGGAATACTCTCCAGCTCACGCCATACCGAGAGGCTGTACGAGAGGGACACATTTATGTGGCAAAACTTCTGTGCGAAGGCCCCAGAAGGCAAAGAAGCTGCATTTTACGGGATGCTTTTCAATTAATGCCCGAGCAGAGCAGGCATTTAAACTTCACTAGAGCACTCCAAGGAACAGGAACAGAGCACAGAAGAATCCTTCTTGGCTTATCTGTCGAGCTGTCACTTCGGCGTGCCAGCAGCTGGACTATACTACACAGTCTTGCACCTTACACATAAAACGTAGCTTACTGAACACATTCTACAGGTGCACAATACAGGTACACAATACAGGATTCATACATCACAAGCAGCCTCCACTCAGGCCTCCACCAACGCAGGGCAGCCAAACCCAGTTGCTGCTTGTTGAATCACATTCATTGTAGCTCAAAACCTGCCTCTGCTCCTTGCAGAAGACGCACACACAGGCATTGCAGGCACATTCATCGGGGCCAGCTGAGCTTTCTGGTGTCCTGCATGCATCTACATACATTATCTATGGCCAGGCAATAGCTGAATATGTACAGACAAGTTTTAAACACCACATACTACACAAGCACATTGCTGTAGAGATTAGATGTCTGTTCTCGAGAAATGACAGGAAATGACTGGGGAAAATTTATGAAAACTGAAATAATCACCATGCAAATCACCAAAGTGGGTTTGAGATGCAAAGGGATTTAATTCATCAATTTGCACAGATTAGGCAAAACTGAAATTCACTGCCTTAAGAGCTCCTATTTATTTCTTAAAACCTTTCTTGGCAGGGAGCCATTAGGTACTTGTAAAAGATTAGAATTATTGGTGTTTGATGGGCTCTCCTAAAAGGAATAGAGGGAGAAAATCGCAGACTGGAGTCATTAGGATCATCTTCTGCTAACTCCTGTATTTTACAAAAATATACTTTAAAAAGCATAAATAGATGACAAATTGCCTATCACCTAGCACGATTCCTGGCCATCTGCACTCTCTCTGAGCACGTTTTTCCAGGCAAACCACCTGCACTCCACAAGTGTTCCTCCCTACTCAAGCTGACACATCCCATAGGCTGAAAGATCCATTTTACAGACAACTTTGTTTTGTCCTGCCACATGGACACTCAGCAACTCCTCCAGAGCTGCAAATCAGCTATTTTAGACCACCAAGATGGCTCCCTTCTTCTTTTCAAAACTGTAAGTGGGCTGACTTCAGTCAAGATGCAGGACTGTTCTCCTGGCTGCCTGCAAATCTTCCTCGTGAGCATCTGTCAGCACGGCAGCTCCAAAGCAACCAGCAAATCTTCCCTGCTCTTCTCACCCCAGACCCACGGCTCCCCTCCTCCCAGACATCCCTTGTTTGGATGCTGCTGCTTCTAGGAAAGAACGACAAACATTCCAGCCAACATGATTTACAAGCTAGGACCTAATCTCAGGTTTTTATTGGGCAAGAGATTAGCACCCTAGCCCATTTCATTAACTGTGCATCAGCAGACCCAATCTGTTGATTGACTGAAGTGATGTGATTTGCGAGGTTTGTGGAAAGAAATGCTTATGTTGACCTTGTAGTCCAAAAAGGAAGAAAACCAGCAATTTCTAAGGCAGTTCTACAACAAAAAGACATACTCAGAGTAGACAAAGCAGTAGTTTGTGGTTTTGGAGGTAATTAGTTTTCAAAATTACAGTTATGTAGACCTCCTACGTTTTATACTTTAAATTGCCTTCAGTGCTGCTTCTGCACTAGAATACTGACAAATGCAACTTGAGAAATAACCAGAATCAACGTGTCTCATCCTGCCAAAACTGATTTGGAGCTGAGTTCAGCACATATGGGACTGAGTCTGAGACTGGGGTCACTGATTATTCCAGAAAAGTGGGCCCAAGTCTAGTTTCTTACAGTGTTTTCCCTTTCCCTTAATCTGTCTGTCAGCCTGAAAAATGGTTCGAATTGTTGTTAATTGCCCACTTAAAGGATTTATCTTTTTTTGTCCAAATTTTGTGAAAGAATCTGAATGTTTCCTACGTCCAGACGAGGGTGACAGGCGTCACAGATCTCAAAGTTCTCGTGCAAACAGGTTACACAGCACTGGAAGATGTTAACTCCTCTGGTGTTAGCCCAGCCCATCTCTGATGCATTACCACTGCACTGCTTATCGTAGCTCACACAGGCACTGAAAGAGAACCGGCTAAAAACCTCTGTGAAACAAAATGTGTTTCTCATGAGTAGCGCTGGCCATAGCCACGTGGCTGTTTAATTCCGGTGTTCTGCGAAAATTAACTGTATGCTGACACTTCTTCCTTGTTTTATAGCTGATACCAGGTGCTAATAGTGACTAAACTACGACTAAAATAAGGGATGGGATAAAAGGTGGCCCGTGAAGAGGAGATTTGGCAGCGAGGCAGCTGCACTCAGCAGTAATCGGCTAAGGACCACATCTGTGCAATCTGTTGCGCTGCTGGAGGCTCAAACCTGCAGCTCTCCTAGAGACTGAAAAGATTTTCAGCCTTGTCATCCGTCTTTTAAGAGTCAATAGCATGAAGGAATCCTGCGTGATTTACTAAAGCGTTCTCTTTCTTACCTTGAGACGTCCCAAAGAGACCACATGGGGCTCGCACTTCGCAGGATGAGTAAACGAAGCTTAAACGACACGGAGTTCTGAGATTTTCTTGTTTTGCTAAGTTTTCTCCCCTGCTTCTTATGTACAATACAGATTTATGCCTTGCTTACTTTGAAAGGTCGTGCTAATGCCAAAAATTACCACAGCACGTGAATCAAGAGAATGAAAGCTGTGTAACAGAGAAGACCTTTCAATTTAGGCTCCTTAAGAGCTCTAGTATTTAGTTTAAAATTCCAACAGTTAATGAGCGATTTTTGAGAAGGGATGTCCTTGTTAGGAATTCAATAGCTCTACTCTTTCAATTATCAAGTAAAATCACACTCATGCTTGAATACCTAGGAGCAAAAATGGGTACAAGCCATGAGCACAAGAACATCCTTTGAAAAGGTCACTTTTAAAAGACATTCCAGAACGCAATACAAGGCAGCTGTGTTACCTCCCCCAAGAGCCTGACATGTTTTCACTCCTTTTAAATATAATTCTGGGGAAATGAACAGGCTTCATTTTTCTCCTCGGCTTTGCAGAGACCTTAGCCCTTGGAACACAGGTGCTCCTGTTTTATGGCATCCAAATTTTGACATTTATTCTAATTACCTGTGCTGGGAGTACAGGTATAGCCTTCCTGACCAGTCAAAGGAGAGAAAGACTCTCCTAGAAGGTGATAAAAGCACGTCAAACAGAAGCTTCTCTCTCTGTTAACAATATAAAAAGCCTGAAGTTCAATACTGAGCTGTTGTTACAGCTGTGATGGTCTGAAGTTGCACATTAGCTGCGATTAAGAGTGAATCAGTGTGAATACACATCCCTGTGCCTAAGCACCTTCAAACCCAAGGCCATTCTGGAAAATGCTAGATAAAATTCAGTTATGATTTACAAACTGTACGTTCTCACACCCTTTGTTCGTATAATGATACAGACAGCCTCTGGGTTTTTTTTTTCATTTCAGTTATTATCTGTATTTTGGAGTTTCTCTCTACAAACTGTCACAATAGATGTGAAAAAAAAAAATCACAGTATTTTGAAACTAAACAGCTTTAGTAAAAGCTATAGTCATGAGGATAACTGGTACTAACAAGATGACAGCTTGGAAAGAAAAAAGCATAGGACTTTGAAACTGTGATTCACATTAGTCCGAGACTTCAGACAGCAGGTCCATCAAACCACTGCTGTTTCCAAAGGATACTCCCGAGAAACTGCCCTTACTGCTCTGAGTGACAACAGGAAAGAGAAAATAGATGATGGGGAGAGGTTAGTCTACACTGTGATATAGATCCAGCATAAAAGCTGGGTAAGGCTGTTTCTACTCATCTTGGAAAAGCTGAAAAGAATGAAAACTAAGCAAAGGTTTTATGGAATAGAAAACCCTGTCATGTCTCTGCAAGCTCACTTGAGGCTTCCCGCTCTGAACTGTGGGACAAAATGACCTAATTCAAAAAAATGAACCAATGGAAAACAATGCTCAAAGGAACAAAGCCAAAGAACGTTCATTAGCCAAGTGTGTCCAGCCCCACTTTATGTAACGCCATATCCTGGGGGAACCAGCTGCTGGCTGCGGCCCCGGCTGGCAAAGTTCCGGCTGCACAGGGCTCTCAGGTGGACACAAGGAGCTGGCAGATCTTCCCCTCACTTCTCAGGAAGAAGGAAGGAATCAAAGCCCCACACGTATTTGTTGTTCCTTTCCCACTCCGTGACATGCAAACAGGCACATTGGGGAAGTGGGGGCCTTGCCAGGAACCAGCTGCTGCTGCTTCTCTGTGCTGTAAAAGAAAGCATGTGTGTTCCTGCATGTGTGTGTGCGCATGGGTTTGGATGGAGAGAGAGGATGAAGTAATGATTCCCACCCTCAACCCCGGCCAATTAACATTCCCTTGGAGGTTTTTAATTAAAGCGAATGTCTGCCCAACAAAGAAGGCGAGTCTGGGAGGCTGACATCTCATCTCCTCAAAAAACACACACAGACACACCTCCCAGATAAAGGCTATTTATTATCTGCTCAAGAGACTTTCTGGGATCCATTCCCCTCTTTCGGCCTCACTGTGGCCAAAGCGTCCCTTTCTTATCTGTCTGACAGGTCTATACAATGCTTAATTGACTTGCCTGGGGTCTTGGGTTTTCTTCTTTAGGGAAAGCAGAGCTTTGGGGTGGTGAAGGAGAGAGATCCCATCCTTTTGGCTTTTAATGAAAAGACTCCCATAATAATGCCATCCATTTGCAACCATGACCCCCTAGAAGATACTGTGGGGACAACAGTTTTCCTCCCAGTGGGAGCTGGGAAAAACACAGGGCTGAATTCTCAACTACTTTGGCTTTTGTTTCCCTAATACTATAAAAATACAGCATTCAGGAGATGGAACTTCCCTTATGCTGAAGCTGGATTTTGCCAACACCAAAACCTTCAAAAAAGCCGGTCTTGCTCAGATACGGGCACGGCTGATGGCAAACACACTTTTGACACATCAGGGAGTTTGAGAAGGGTCAGCTATTGCTGAAAGCCCACACAAATCCTAAATAACAGCTGAAGGTGCCTGAGCTGAGTATACTGAATGTTCACGGGGATGAACACAAGAGCGCTCAGTCCCAAGGTATGGTAGCCCTGCCCTCACTAATGCCTTGGGGAGATGCAGCTTCTGTCAAAGGAGCCTGGGATTCACTACGTTTTTCCGGAGCAGCACTGGATGGCAGCATGGACCCTGCGAGCATGTTCTGATGAGAGGAGCTGAGCCACCTGAAGAGCCTGTGGCTGCCAGCAGGAGCCATGCTGCCCTCCCCTCCCCGCCTTGGCACGTGAGGTCCTGCCCTCTCCTCCTGCTCCAGCACCCACCTGATGTCTCCTTGAGCCACGCCAGCACATCAAGCTTTTAATGTGCAAAACCACATCAAGTCAGGGTGCAATTTGCACCCCCACTGTTTTTATTGGGGTTTTTTCCAAGTGAGGCAAACCCACTCACTGACATGCCACTCACACCCCCAAGTCAGTGCAAGGGAACAGACATGCACAGAGTGGGGAATGGAAGACAGCCACCCACATCTGCCCCTTGGACAGCAAGGCATTAGCTGTCTTTTCAGCTCAGACTTTCTGAACTGACCAAATCCCTCAGTAAGTGCTCCCAAGCAGTTCCCCCACAGTAGACTCATCCAAAACTTTGCCAGAAATGTAGTCTCAGTAACTGCACATGAGAATATATGCTTTTATAAAATTACCAAGGCTGGCCTGTGTTGTCCCTGGCTCTCCTTGCTCCCCATCCTTCCAGCAGAGCAGGGAAGCAGCCAGGACACACTGCTCCTGCTCTGTGCTTGCAGCCCTGACCAGGGCCACAGCGGGGAAGAAGTGAGGAGATGATGGAGTTTGCATCCCTTGCCTTTTTTGGCTGCTGCTGTAGCCAGACATCGGTGAACTCGCTGCACCTGGTGAAATCTGGTTGCTAAAAATTTGTTTCTCTTTCCCAGAAGAAGAGGAAGGTTGCTAGCCCTGCTGGAAGGGGAGCAGCCCACCTCACCCACACGCTGCCCCAAGAAATTATTTTGTCTTTGAATCTGTGGTTGTAAACTTCAGTTTTTTCTAAACATCCTTACCAATGGATCTGTCTGGAAATGGTGCAGCAGAGGAAAGTGCTCGAGGAGGGAGTGCTCGAGGGAGCCTTCCCCTTCCCCTCATGGCTTTAGGGCAGCACTTTGGAGAGGCTGCTGACAGCACAGGGAATGAGCCATGTGTTGCCACAGGGTAGGTGACAGCAGAGCACTTGCCATATGTGAACATCTGTGAGATCCATGGGCCTTTAATGCACCCTTGGGCTGGGTGAGGTCTGTACGCACTGCTAGTTGCATAGAATAAAATTCCGGAAATTCTCAGTAGAAAACAAGGAAAACTAGGATTCTTACAACTACTTGTAATTCAGAGAACTGGTCACTAACAGTTTGTACTGGGAGTCAGAAACTGTTCCCGTGACTTGCATTCACTAAATACATTTAGTGTCTAGTTGCTGCATTAAAATCAATTTTCATAATTAGATAACAAAAAGGAGAAAACAGAGAGAGACAGGAACTCGCTGAGTGCATGCTAGGGAAGCACCCAGATAATGTAATAAATCCAGGAGGAAATCTGCAATTAAGAATGAGGACATTCCACAAACTGTTTCTCTAATGACAGCTTAGTATCTCTTCTATCTTGCATTCTGAAATTAAAAGATGCTGCTTCTGCATACCACCAGAGCTTCCCGTGCTGTTCTCACACGGGGGTGTAATTCCATACCCCAGAACTGTGTCCCAACCTCACAGCTGCACACTGTGTGCACACACCAACCAGCCTGTTCCCAAAGTTTTAAATGTATAGCAGAGGCTTTCTAAAGGTCCCTGTCCTACACAGCATCTTGAACGTGCCTAAAAGCAGACAAAGTATACTGAGATTCTCAGGTGGAAGTGCACAAAGAATAATAATTATAAACAAAGTTAAAGTCTGTTTCAACAGATAAATGTATCATATATTCTATGTTTGTATATTAATATATGATAATTAAATCCCTCTAGCACTAATGCCGGCTTGGCCTGGAACCAAAGCAGCTGTCTTGGGGGATTCTCTGCATGGTACTCCCTCTTAAATACACTAGAAGCAGACACTTATCCACTTTTAGGCCTTTTATAATGTTTGCATGGACAAAAATAGAGAAAGAGGCAAAGACGGGAGGCATGGGGAGAAAAGAATAAAAACAAAAAAAGAAATGCAGCCTGGAAGTCAGGAGAAGCGAGTTTCCCGCAGCACAGCTCCGGGGGTGCTTTCTGCGGCTCTCAATAGTGATTCAGAGAGCCGACGCTTACTGGAGGAAAGCAGGCTAAAGAGATTATCCAAGTTCGCAATTGTGTATCGGTTTGGTTATTTTACATGCGGCTTCTGATGTCCATTTCTATTCCAGAGACAGAGCTAAAAAGCTCGGCTTTGTTTGCTCCCCCTCAGAAACGCGGGGGGATACGGGGAGGCGGCTTTCATCAATGTTGCCATGCAAAAAAGTTCGTAATCTCTCCAAAGTCCAGCCTTACTTTGCTTTGTCACTTGGCCTTTGTCTGCTGGTATTTCAAATCTACAAATTCCAAAATGGTTTCCAATGTACACTTTAATGGGGACGCTTCAATCTGACACTGCACTGTTATTTAGCCTCTCAAGCTGCACCTTCACCTGAGCCAAGGTGAGGAAAGTGCAAGGAGCCAGGCACAGTGAAAACAAGCATTTTGAAGAAGAACAAAATTATCTCTGCAGAAAATACGGCAAAAATACAGCAAATGAATCGTTAATAATGCATGTGGAACTCTGCATCACGCAATATATACAGCGCTGTATCCATAAACTTCGCAGAAAGAAAGGCAAACTAAGACAAAAACTGTTGAAGTTCTCAAACTTTAAGAAACATTAACCATTGGTTTGCCTGTTACAAATAAGTAAAACCTAATTTTAAGAAAATAAGTCGCTCAGGCAGAAGGAGTCTCATTATTATGGGTGCAGCTGAGAACCGCCTTCCACGAAAAGATTCCTGTGTCAGGGAAACATCCTCTCTTGCCATCTAAAAGACTAAAGTACTGCTGCATGAAGTACAACAAAGGGACATTCCTAACGTTATTACCTTGTCTTCAGAAGGATCAGACCTCCCTTTAGTCTGCTGCTGTGGTTCTGTGGGGAAGTTCACCCGCCTGATTGTGTACCATGTGGTTAAACCAGTTTATGTGGAGGTGAAGAGTTCACCATTTCTAAAGCTTCTCTCCTGTGACCACTTCCAACTCTCTCTGACCTACTTCTCCTAAAGGTCTCAATTTATAATGTATAGAAGTAACTTCCTTATAAAGCATCCCCAAACCCCTGCTAAAGGGTCTACAGCTTCTACTGGCATTACTAAAAGCTCCCTGGATTTTGTACCAGCCTTCCTGGCTCTGCAGGTTGGCTCTGGGTCCATCCCTGCGTGCAGAAGGCCTGGCCTGTAGCTGAGAAGACAACAATTCGTTGTGAAATGTCAACATTACTCTTCATATCATTCAGGGCAGTCAAAGTATTTTCAAGTATGTGAAGTAGCAGTATTGGGGCAAGGGATTTCACAAATGATCCTGTCACGTTGTTTTACATAAATGGATTAAATTAGCAAGCTGACTCTGTCAGTGAGATATTGGTCTCCAAGCTGCATCCATATGTGCAACAGAGCACAGGAAGATACAGAGAGATTGAGGTCACATTGAATAAACAAGGATAAGCACAAAGTCCACAAACCTCTCTATGTCTGTGGATGGCTGTTTACAACCCTGCAAATTGAAGGAGCCACGTAAGAACCACGTGATACTCGGGAAGCTGGACACAGCCCCAAGTGCAACACAGGCAGGGCCCAGAGGAGGTGAGGTGATGGTTTCATCTCAGCCCTTGGGAAAGATCAGGTGCCCCTGCACCCACAGCTGGTGCCAGCACTGCCTCAGGACTGCTCACCGGGCCATCCTCACAGCTCTCCAGCACCACAGCAGGATGTTTGTTTCTAGCCGAGCTCACTGCCCAAACCTGGCCGTGAACGGTGCTGTAGGAAAGGTGTACCAACACCGCTGGTTCTCCCATGCAGCGCTGAATCTTTGGAGTACCTTGTTCAGCATTTGGAAGGGCACTTGGTTAAAAACAGGATCGTGCACAGCAACATGGCAGCAAGAACAGACACAGCAAGAGCAGCTCTCAACTCTCCCTCTCAGAGCATTTCCCACTGGGTGATAGCAGTGCTGCTGCCATCCCCAGACAGCTGCAGGCACCAGGGAAGCCTACAGAAACAGCAGTGGGGAGGGCATTCTGCTGTCAGACACCAAAGGTTCTGCATGAGAGGCTTGTTATTAATGCCAGTTTCAGGTAACATTTTCCAAATCTTGCCACACTGAAGAATCAATCCACAGACCACAACTCTTGAAACCGGGGTTCGTCAGTGCTGCTGCTCACAAAGTGACTTCTGTGCAAAGGCAATAGTCTGGGACAAGGCTTTTTTTCTCACACAACAGCATCCCCTAAATGCTGCCACTGGCAGCTTCTGCTGAAAATGGCAGTGTTTCATTGCATCTCCTTCATCACACAGGAAAAAACATTAACTTCCACTGAAGTCACTGTTCCTGGAATCTGAATTTCCTTTGCCTAGCACACACTGCAGATTAGGCAGAGTGACAGTATGGTGTGTCAAACTAAAGTAAACTAAACAGCTCAATTCTTTTTGTATCTTTTACAATAGTTGCAGCTAAAAATAAATGTCAGCTACTGACATACCAAGCACTAATCAGAGTCCGCCCTTTTTTACTTCAGGAGAACTTAAAGTATTTTGTTTGCTTTTTGTCACAAAATTTCCAATCTTAAATCTTACATCTGCTAAGATTAATAAATCTCACTGTGTCATCCTGTTGTGCTCCTTATTCCTCCTTTTCTCTCTGTGCTCATGCATGTTTGGAGAGCTGTGCCATTATTATTTATGACACTACCAACCCTCTTGTCTGTTCAGACATTTTTATGGCTCATGGCCACATTCCAAAGCACAGCGTTAAGGGGCTTAATGGCTGTGGCAGAAAACTTTTCAGATATTACACATGTGTCAGCCTAATATTTTAATCATGCTGTGCTTCAGGTACGACACGCTGCCCTCAGGGGTTTGTCAGGTTACAGCATACTGATATATGTTTCAACAACTCCTTGCCTCAGGAGGGCTTAATCAAAATTTATAGCAGGGCAGTGCATTCTGTTCAAGGGCATGAGCAGGCATGAATCCTGCACCTTGATCTGCATCATCGGCCCTGGCTTGTAGTCGGCTTTTTCTGCACAGAAACAGTTAATACACCTGAGCGAGGAGTGGCTTAAGAGCTGGCTCCCATCCCCAGACCTCCCTATTAAAGTGTATTTTCTAATCAGCCTGCAGTTGGTGTGACAGGGATGAACCTGTCCTGGAGCAGTGTGTGAGTGCTCCAGAGTCTCCTTGAGCTGGGAGCGGTGTGAGAGGCAGCAGAGGGGTGACGGGGAATGAGGCACACGGGGAGCCAGGGCAGAGGGGTGACGGGGAATGAGGCACACGGGGAGCCAGGGCAGAGGGGTGAGGAGGAATGAGGCACACGGGGAGCCAGGGCAGAGGGGTGACAGGGAATGAGGCACACGGGGAGCCAGGGCAGAGGGGTGATGGGGAATGAGGCACACGGGGAGCCAGGGCAGAGGGGTGATGGGGAATGAGGCACACGGGGAGCCAGGGCAGAGGGGTGATGGGGAATGAGGCACACGGGGAGCCAGGGCAGAGGGGTGATGGGGAATGAGGCACACGGGGAGCCAGGGCAGAGGGGTGATGGGGAATGAGGCACACGGGGAGCCAGGGCAGAGGGGTGATGGGGAATGAGGCACACGGGGAGCCAGGGCAGAGGGGTGATGGGGAATGAGGCACACGGGGAGCCAGGGCAGAGGGGTGATGGGGAATGAGGCACACGGGGAGCCAGGGCAGAGGGGTGATGGGGAATGAGGCACACGGGGAGCCAGGGCAGAGGGGTGATGGGGAATGAGGCACACGGGGAGCCAGGGCTCCAGCTCTGCCAGAGGGATGTGTTTCTAAGAGTCACACATTTAGGTGATTCTGCATGTGTCTCCAGTGTTTAATATGACACTAAAACAGACGTAGACTAGGATTAAAAACCTGTCAGTTCACACAAAAACACAAGCCACAGCCTGAGCGGGATGCCCTAGAGCTGCAGACAAGGCCCTGACTTGACCCTTTCAGTGCCATGTGGCCATTTCTAAACTCTGGTGCCAGAGAGTTTTCAAAAAGTGCCTTTTAAAAGGCAACTGAGACCGTGGAAAGCCTTGAGGCATGGACACACACCCGGCTACTGTCCCTTGTAAGCTCTGAAGGCACGGCTGAGATTATTACAATCATTGAACTGATGGGGGTTGTTCCCCAGAAGTACCAAAATACCTCAGATGCATTTTCCCCTGCCATCTGCCCAGCCTACTACCACACTACGTAATTACGCTCTGCTCAAAGGTTGGCCCCGATTGTGCAGAGGTGAGGCATGAAAAGGAGGATTAAGTCTCCTGACTCGAAAGCTTTGTAGGAAGGACTGATCCAAGGTCAGGCACACACATCTCTTTCCCACAATGCCCAGTGGAAAAAAATGAACTGCAGATTAACAGAATGGCCAACAACATGGCTGTTGTTATCTTTTTTCCATCTTTTAAAAATAAAACTTGCATGAACATTAAAATAAAGCATGCAAGCAGGAAAGAAATGTGTCCGGACATTTGGAATCAACTGACCACGTGCTTCAACACCTAAACTCAGACTGGCCCAAAGGAGAAGCCTGAGTACAAAACACCCTGAGAGAGAAGACAAGCATGCTCAGACAGGCCCCATTTGGAGAAGACCTTTCCAGAAACTAGTTCCTGGGGCTACATTTAACACAAATATAATGACAAAACCTTGCACTCACAAAGCTATTTTCTGCCTCGGGCTGCAAACATGCCTCCCTACAAGCTCCTGTGACTATCAGAGCTGGAACCAGCCACTCTTTCTACTGCAGAGTCCAGTGCAAATTCATATTTCTTCAGGGTATTTCAGATACGGGCTCATTTCTAAATGAGAGCACAACATACCACTTACTTCACAACTGAATTAATACACGACAATACAAAATAAACAAAATCAAAAGGGTGCTGTTTAAATGTTACAGGACAAAGAGGTAACAATTTTACCTGTCTTCTATTTTTACCAGCCTTCAAACTAAAAAAATCACTTCAGGAACATAGCACTGACTGCTATTGGCTCCTTGTGTCCTTGCATGCCAGCCTCCACCTGCAGCTGCTGATCTTACACTTATACAGTAGAGACTCTGACGGACCAAAAATACTGGATTGTCTCTCTGCTGTGTTTGTCCAGCTCCCAGCACAGTGAGAGCCTTCTGCTGCCTGGGCTCCTGTGAAGTACTGCAATGGGAACACTGGCAGCAGGACTGAAGCCAATGTTAAAGACACACAGCTCATATACACTCACATCTCTGCTCCTGATCCAGAACCTCCCACAGTGCAAAATGAATATGGCAAAAGAAAAGAAAAAAAAAAGAAAATAGAAAGAAAAAAAAGTCATGTGCTCTCTGCATTTGTGACATTAGGAATGTACAGTGAATGCTCCAGACCAGACCATTATTCCTCAATGAGAAGGAGCAGCTGGAGCAATGACTAGCGAGGGCTGAGGAAGAAGGAAGCCCCCAAAGCAGCATTCCTTGCTGGGAAACTGCATGGCACCAAGGCAGCATTCAGCACAGCTTGAGTGCAGCCACCACTCTGACTCTGAATGTGACAGAAAAAAGACCTTCTGGTCTTTGAGGGGAAAACAGAGAAACACCTCCAGCCTTGGTGGGACAGAGAAAGGACTTGTTTCAGCCCCCAGAACAACAGCAGAAACAGGCCACTGAGGAGGGCTGCTCTCTGCAATGCTCGTAGTTCTTACAAAAAACTGCAGGAAGAAGAAAGTAATTCTTACAGCACAAAGACTTACAGAAATGCAGTGTGGCAAACCCAGCCTCCCTCCCCTGCAGAGAGCTGCCTGCTGCTCTCGGGCTCAGCTCAGATATGCCCTTCCCTGTGCTGCCTCTGAGATGAGACACTTCTGCCACCGTCATCCTGATGCAGAGAAACTATCTCTGCCAACAAATTGACAGAGAATTTCAGTCTTAATAATCATCCTGCCCTGCACTTCAGCCTGATCCACATCCCAGAAGCAAGATTAATCCAGTAAGCCTCTCAGCTCCTAGAAACGATACTTACAGGCAAACAACTATCCCCACTCATTCTCTCACTCAGATGATAATCAGAAAAATGTCTGTATTTGGCTCACTCTGACAAGCTGATTTGAAACCTCCTAAGGTGCACAAGCTTGTTGGCTCTGGGATAACCCTGCTTGTCCCTGCGCTTTAGCCTGGCAGCCTGGGAAAGAACAAGGCAGGCCTCCTCAGAGGTCTTTTCCCACCTTAACAACTCTGTTCCTGGGATCTGCAGAAGGGTTAGTGCAAGCTGGTTGCACAGGCAGACCCTGATCACAGCACATCCCAGCGTGGCAGCTGCCTCCATGGCCCTGCACAGCCACGGAAGGGCTGGTGATCCCTCAGCTCTTTTCTTCTCCCAGGCAGTTCAGTCACAGGTGCTGTTCCACTTCAGGGTATTCAGCACTCTTAATGCATTGTTCTGATTTGCACAACGAGTAGAAATGTAGAACCCATGGACATCTTGGCACCTTGGTGAACCAGCATCCATACTTACAATTAAGTCTGAAGCTAGATGGCTTGTCAGGAACCAGCTCAAGCTTCCCCTATAAAGAAATCAATACCTTTGAAGCTTCATCTTGCCACACCTTAGTTTGGAATAAGGATTTTGTTTAGCCTTTGTAAGGATGAGAAAAGGAGTGAATAAAGACATGAAACACCACAGTCACAGCATTTAAGAAAGAACTGGCTACCAGTTTTTTTCTTCTTTTTTCCTTTTAATTCTCCATTTTGAGGCAATTAGGCTTTATCCTACGAACTTCAACTTTTTTGTTCTTATTTAGAGTTTAAACCATTTGACTGATGAATCTTATTTTTTTAATGTATTTATAATAAAATATTCAAGCTGTTACAGGGAGCTAGTAAATAATACATTTTTTCATATGTGGATAATATACACAATTTCTGGTTGAAGAAAATTGTCTTTTAGTATTTTATTTTTCCTTGGAATCAAAAGGGGCTGGAGAAAGACAAGCCATAAAACATATGCAATGCACAGAGTTTGTGATAGTCTACGGCTGCTTCACATTAAGAAGAGTTTAATTAGAGCAGCAATATAAAGGAGATGGCAGTGGGAACTACAAATAGTCATGCAGAAAGGGGAAATAACTTGTCCAGCCCTGCTATGCACTCACCAGGCCCCAAGGCATAGAGGCTGTACAGCTAGAACAGATGGCCAAGGAGTTATGTCCTCTTAAGTCTTAGTAAATCTTCCCCCAGCTTTGGCTTCAAATGCATGGTAAAACAGGTCAAAGCAAACCCTGCATTTCTGGGAGGGAAGGTGAAATTAAAAGGCACTTCTGTGTAAAGTAACACAGTTTTGCTCAGCATCACCTCTATCTCCTGATTTGGAGTCTGTGTGTCATTTCATTCCAGAGTCAAGAGTTTTCCAGATTTTTGCCCACTGAGGAAGGTTCATCACAACACTGTTTCTAGGAGGTTTGGCACATATGACATCCACACGGAGCCACAGCTCTGGAGGAAGCTATGTCCTTCATCTGACAGAGGTAAAGAGAAGCCCTAGGAAGAAACTGGAGGCACCTCATTGCAGCAAAATGAAAATGAAAGTGGATGTACATGGGAGTGACGGAAGCAGGAGAAGAATTTATTGTTAATGTTTAATTATCTGATAGCTAAGCAAGCTGGGAAAGCCACACAGCCATAACAGGTCTTCATCTAAATGTCTGCAAAAAGAAACACTTTTCTTGCAGCAGCTTCATGTTTTGTTCTTGTTTTTTTTGGCAAAGTGCTTAAAATGTTTAGGGATTGTATATTGTCTGAAGGCCCCAGAGCATACAAGCCAGGCAGGTCATTCAAGAAAACTGTGAACTCACAATTTCCTCTAATTTATTTCTTTGCACATCACTCTGAGAAGCCTTGATTACTTCAACATCTTCCTAAATCATGCTCTCGGGCATCTTTTCCAAACTCACACCCGCATTTTGTAGTCTCAACAAGAATCCGTTCCACAGTGAACTGGGTAGTTTCTAACACATTCTCCTACTCCAGTTGGCTCTTTTAAGGATAAGGAATCATTCAAAGGGCTGTGCTGTAACTAATCCTTCTACCCTTCAAACAATAAAAATCAGCAAGCTCAATAAAACTAATGGGAAAAAAACGTAAGCCTGGAACAACTGAGCTAAACAGAAGATTTTATAACAAACCCTCAGCGCTGAAATTCAACTACACAGGAGGGCTCCTTTTTCCTCCTTGCTTTTCTGAAGGCTTTCTTGATAAAGTTCTGTGACAGGACTAATTCTGTGCAACCAAAGTGTGCTAATTGAAATGCAACCCATCATTTCCTTCTAGGTGATTTGTTCTTAATATCTCCTCTGCATCAGGGTTTTGATACTTAGATGCACCCAC
Organism: Struthidea cinerea; assembly: GCA_013397865.1. Classification (NCBI taxonomy): domain Eukaryota; kingdom Metazoa; phylum Chordata; class Aves; order Passeriformes; family Corcoracidae; genus Struthidea; species Struthidea cinerea. The sequence goes on along the minus strand of VZTI01000139.1, from coordinate 2,185,413 downwards.
TGTGCCATTGGGAGGGAGGAAAAAACCCTATTAGCTGTAGCAGAGATGATGAAAAGCAGAGAAATCAAAGGGGAAAGGAGACAGAAGGCTTTCTCTCTTTAGTCAGGGCCGTTCCATATTCCCCATGACTCTCCAAAGCTGGGCCAGCACAGACAAGTTGGCACCTGGTGCCCTGAAGAAACAGGCTGGCAGTTTGGCACGAGGTTTTGAAAGACAGCCTGGGTTTGGATCCCATCCTTGCTCTCCAGCTGACACCTGACTTCGGACAGAGCTCAACAGGAAGCAAGGCATATGGAAAAAAGCCTTGTCTAGGGAACAATGAGAAGCTAATGCAGAAACCTAAATGAGACATGACTCAATTAATGAGAGCTGATGGGGCTAATGACTAAACAGATGGTATTCCTAAAAAAAAGACGAGGGAGAGAAAATATAGCTGTGATAATGGACCTGCTGTAGTGTAGATGGCAACTCTAATGCTGCCTCTTGCAGAGTATTGAAAGCTCTGAGAAAAAGGAGGGCTCTTTGCCTCAACTGCAATACAGAGCAACCTGAAAAAGGCAGCTCTCTGCATATCTGAACTGAGGCACCTCCTCCCTCCTTCCTGCAGGTGGAAGATGATTTTATTTTAAAAGTCTCCTACTACAGCCCCCAACAGGCTGGCAAAAATGGTGTTACAACCATACTTTTTATCTCTACATACACCCCTTCTTTGTTTGTGACAGACTACAGTAGAGAAGTCAAAGTCTTTCAAAGTCAGAAGTGCTCAGAGCTGAGACATGGCTCTAACTGAAGGAGCTTCTAATTGCAGAGCACCACACAGTGCTGCTGTCAGCATCTTCCTGCAATGGTAACTCAAGGACGGGCAGACTGTCCTCTCGTGAGACGCTCCTGTACATTCCTGGAGCAGCCTTGAGAAGGTTTGACTGGATTTGATCCCACTTAATGTTGTAACTCTGTTGAGATTACAGGTCAGATGTTATGGGCCACTGGACTGTCAAGGCGAGTCAACATTAGGGCAAGGAGCAGCCTCTGTCCCTTTTGACGATACGTCAAATACAATTATATTTGTGACATCTTATCACAGGCCTGAGAAACTGTAATGAGCTCAGACCTACAAATCTGATCCAAACACGCTCCCAGTTCTAACCAGCAGCCTCCTTCTATGTGTCCCCCGTATGTTCATTCACCAGCCCTTCTTCGATGAAGCTGCTGTGATCAATACACACAGCGCTGCCAAAGCTTCCTGTGGATTAAATACGCCACTGTAGCATGTCTGCTCTGATAACAGGCTTTGCAACAATGGGCCCCTCTACAGTGTTTGCCAGCAGGAGGGAGGAGGGAAGGTTCATCCTGCTCAATGGTGCGTTATGATTGACAGGAGTGTCTGCTCCGGGATGGACTTTGGATTTCCTCCCCTGTATCCTGAGATAGCACACAGCTGCCTCCTCCCATGACAATCAGCCTAATGCAGCCAGCATTACAGCCACTCACATCTCTTCAGACTTTTGAATTTAGAAACAAGCTAGATGGAAGGGGAAAAAAAAGTTAAGAAAACGAAGTTGCTACTCCTGAACTTATAAAAATACTTTCCTCAAAAGGCTAGTGCCCCATGCATCCATTTTCCTATTTATGGGCATCTCTGAATCTGACACTCTAGTGTCACTTCTCACACGGGTCTTGGTGCTGCCATTGGAGGGCAGCTTGCTCTGACCCTCACCAACCCACAAGAGCCTGGCCACGGAAGAATCACCAGCACCAGTAAAGCTGCCCATACTATCAGGTTTTTCTTCCAGAAGAGGACAGGCAGCAACAGCTACCTGTAAGTTCCAGCCATCAAGTGCAGGATACCTCTATCTCCTCAGCAGGGGTGTGCTAGGATGTTTGTGAGATTTACAGTCGAGCCATAAAATAACATCTTTTCAAGGAATATTTGAACAGCTGCCATCCATCCCATTTTCTAAATGCAATTGTCTTGATAGGCCCGGTGACTAGAGACAGCTTGTGACAGGAAACTCTTCTGAACACAAATGGCCTCACCAATTGCCACTAACACAGTGGACACAGTAATGAACCATCTCATGATTAAAATGGGGAAAGGAGCTGCTCCTCAGGGATGATTCTGGGATGACTCTGTCAGGTGCATGACACACCCAGGTGACAGCAGTGAGATTCTGCTCTCTTAGCTCTCCTCAGCTCTGACTGCTGGGATGAGGCCAGTGGGGAGGTCAGCATGCAGATTCTGCCCAGCTTCCTACTATCTAGAGGGAACTTTCAGCCTTCTATTTCCACTGAAAAAAAGGAAAAAGAAACAGCAGCACGAGTATGTCTAGGCTTGAGCTCTTTCTGACAAAGGAACATTAAAATATCATCATTAAATTCAGAAAGATCCAGGGAGCGATGTAGATACAATTTAGGAAAGAACAAACCAAATAAAATTAAATTCTCTACTTCTGTTTGGTATCTGCTGTTTTGAGTGCCAAAAGCCAATGAGGTTGACTCACATGAACCTTTCCACTGACTCTGGCAGCAAGCAGCATTGTCCAGCTGCCTCCCAGGGAAAGAACATATCCATAGAAATTAAAAACGAGTGCTTGTGGGGAAGGAGAGGAAAAGAAACCTCTCAGAAATAAGTCTGAAATTACACACAATAATGAAGGATTCATTACTGTTTCAGTCTTAGCTACATTAAATAATTGTATCAAAACTCTATAAAAATAGAATATTTTGTTTCTTTTTGTTCAGACTACAGAACAAAATAAAGAAAATCTTAGGCAAAAAGCATAGGGGGGAATTCTTAGACAGAAGCACAGAATTAAACTGAACATACTGGCACAGCATCAACAAATCTTTCAGAGAAAGCCTGACAGTCCTGCACAATAAATCTGCTCCCTCTTCATTACAAGCCTGTCTGCAAGAACACTCTCCACTAAAAGCATTGCTATAGCAAAGATCTATTTATAGAAATCCTCATGGCAATTCCCTACTTCTCCTCCTTCCTGCCCCTTGTCAACAATCACAATCATTATCTCTCTTGGATGGTATTAAAATGAAGATGAAGCTTGTGTTTGTTTCCCTATTTTAAGAAATGGTATGCACTACACAGAAGGACCAACGAAAACGTACTAAACTGGTGGCATTCATGCTTAACTTGTGCCAAGTCAGTTCATATGCACGACTGCTTTGGTTTTGCCCCCCTCTCCTCTCCTGACGATATCCCTCCTGGAGCAGCACCAGCCCCATGGCTGCTTACCACGCTCTGGGGACAAAACACGCAAGGGCCTGTCATGCCCTGAGCGTGTGTTCAGCTGTGTTTTAGGGCAGAGGCTTTTTGAGGGACTCATTCCACATCCCTGACTGACAAAGGCAACGTGTGCTCCTACATCATGCAGGAACAGGTACAGCAAAGACAACACCAGCACAGTGTCATCCCCCCAACTTCACTTGAGCTGATGAAAGCCTTCCCATTCTTTGCAGCTGTGTTAGTCAGTCCAACAAAACATATTAACTAACCCTACCATCCTTTTTGCTTTCAAATCTTTTGATCATTATGGCCGTAATATTCTCACTGTTACAACTGATCCTGCAACGTTAGAGCTCCTGTCTCATCAAGGGAAAGTGGTTTGTGCTCTTTATTTGTTCACTCCTTGATCTCTGAACGAGAGCGGCAGTCGGGAGCGTGGCAGGTGGCAGGGGAGTTGCATGCAATTCCCCCATTTGTTACAAAATGGACCACTTCTTCATCACTGTCTTTTTAACGAGCAACGAATCGCCCAGGAGCGAGGCTGTGTGCATGCAGTGAGATTCCCTGCGTTTCCTCTCTTTATTCTCCTATTTTAAAAATCAAAGATTCTTCCTTGCAGTCATATTCTCCATATGTGGTTTGAGTTTCTGGGCCAGGACTGCCTGCATTTGAGGATTACAGAGAAAACCAGGGCAGGGACACCATTCTTGTGATTCTGACCCTTAGGCACGGGTTATTCAATTGCTGGGTGAGAAAAAGTGGAAGCAGAATACTCATTATTTTGCTCCTGGGAATCTACACTTCTGAACAAAGATTCTGCTGACACACACAGGTTGCTAAGTTTCCTGTTTACTGGGTGCAGCTCCAGCTTCAGCACTCCAACAAAACAGCTGACTCTAAACATCTTTAGATGCTGTTTCTTCTAATCATTCCATCCTGGATGAGTGCTGTCCCCCTTTCCCCTGCTTCCCAGTACATCCAGGGACCTTAGAAGTCATCACAAACAGCATCACAAGACCAGGGCAAAACAAACCCAACCTGAGCAGCGAGGGAGCAGGATCTTGGTCAGCCAAAGGGCAACCCAAGAACCAGAAGCCTTTGTGAGAAGAGTCAGTGAGGGATTTTAAAGGTATGGAAAGCATCAGTACATTGGGATAAACAAGGGAATAGCTTCACTACCTATGTATCCCTCCTGATTAAATTTTCACTATACCATCTCAATCCAATCGAGATTTTCATAGTTTTCTGCATTAATTAAAATGCAAACAATACCCCTTACAAATATTTAAAACAAGTGATGTGTCAGCTTTCTCTGATACAGGCAGGTATCTGCTTTTATCTTAAAACTACACTTTCAGTCTGGTATTTTTGTTAAGTAACTCAAATCCAGGAACACCAGGTTTCACTGTAAACAGCAGAAATGAGGGGTGGCACCTTCCGCATGGGCTCCACCTGCAGCCTTGGTTTGTTCTTAGGACAGGGACTACAAAGACCTGTCAGGTGAGTTATGCATTATTACAAGGAAACTTGCCAAATGCCAAGCAGACCAGCTCTCAACGTCCTTTTCCATCCATCTTCAGTGTTGCTTTCCCTCACATTTGTAAATGACTGAAAACTTTTGGGCTTTTAAGAGTTTTCAATTATTAAAGCACAACGAAAGGCCACAGAAACAGGCAGGCGAGATTCACAATAAAACTCCAGCACCTTCTGGAGTGTGAACACTTTGCCTTGGGGAGCACTGCTGTTACTGTAATGTGGATTTATTCTCCATTTATAAACAAGACTGAACAATTGCTAGTGCAAAATTTCTTCTTGTCATGACAGTTAACAGAAAACAAACTATCATGGAGGAATGAGATGTCCCTGGATACTGATTATGCACACAATGACATCCATTTGAGTTTTGTTTTGGAGTTTGAATGCAAAATTGTTAAACAATACTGATGTTTTTCAGTAACCCCCTGGCAAGCACTTTGGAATCTCTTATCTCTCTTACAGTAAATGAGACTACTCAAAATTACCTGTTTGGTTTTTTTAAGCAAATGACAGTCTTTGGTACTACTCCTTACAGATGATAGAATCTGAAAAGTAATTTCTTCCACTTTCTTGAAAAAAGGGAAAATTGGCCTTTTGTGCTTGTGCTCAGTAAAGCACTTAGCATCAGTCCAGCTGTAACTGACACAGAAGCCTCCAGCTGGGAAATCCTATAATACAAATTTCCACTTACAGCATCAAACACTGCTTTAATAAGCACGGATTTAAAACAGGAACCCAGAAAATGAAGAAACTTACTCGAAACAACACCACACAGGATTAACGAACATAAAAATGCTTCCTTGTTGAATTTCTTTTGATGCTCGGCAGTAGCCCATTTGCAATCAGAAAGAAAGGTGCTACAGATAATGCTGCACCTTCCTTTATGCATTATATCTGTATTTGCTATACATGTAAGAAAGTAATATTAGCCTTCTCCTTTTTTTTTTACATTTCAAGATATTATTTTTTCATTTAGTGCTTTAATGCCCAGAAGTTTTTTTGTATTATTTTAAATGGGGATTGGGGGGGGG
>VZTI01000139.1:2138686-2179550 GCA_013397865.1 Struthidea cinerea | reverse complement strand
GGGGGACAAAACCAGAAGTCACATTTGTACTGCCAGCAATCACTGTAACAGGCTATTTAGCCAAAGCTGGGGGGATACAAATCAGGAGAGCTGCCAAACCTGGCAGCCCCACTACCTGTGGCAGGTTCCTGACCTGCCCAGCAGGCACTGCTCCTCCTGCTGCAGCTCTCTCCACTCCCAGGAAAGGGAGATAAGCTGAAACAAACAGAACTTGGGAAGGTTTGAATGAAACCTTCTGGAACATCAATAAAAAAACACGGTTGCATTTTAGCCTCTAGAGTGCTTCAAGTCCTGCGGAAAAAAGTAAAAATAAATCAGAATCCCAGGCAGTAATACCGGTTAAGGTAATGAGAGATTAAGCCCACTACCACAGGCAGGCTGCCCCCAGCTCCTTGGCATAGCCCCACTCCGCTGTGTCAATGCCCATCTCCAAGGGGCAGCAGATGGGAAAGTGGAATGATAAGACCAGCTAATGCTGCCTCCCTCACAAAAATGGCACTATTTTAACACGGAAGGCTGACTTTTTGTGTTTAATCTCTAACCGATTTTATTTCCTGAAGAGTTCCTTTGAGAGAGGTGGTTAACGAGAAGGGCGCTATAGAAATGAAGAATACAGCTGATTGCATACGCAAATCAGCATGTGCATTTTCTTTGGGGAGGGGGATTTGCAGCTGAATGGGTTAATGATAAAAGCGATTGCTGGCTTTTTTTTTTTTTTTTTTTTCCCTCCCAAGCTCCACAGCTGAGCAGGATGGGATGTGAGAGGGGGAAGGATGGTTAGGGACAGAGAGATTAAGAAGTACAAAGCCATTTTGACTGCTTAAAATATTTCTGGCAATCCTGATAGCACCGGTTGCGGGAGGACCTGCCTTCAGGCGGGAGCACCTGCTTCAGATGTGACTCCCAGACAATCTTTTTTTCCTCAAAGCCTCCACTTTTCATAATTTGGGAATGAGACAAAGAGCAAGAGAGGAGTATGCCAGCGGAGGGCACCGAGCAGTTATTCTCCCAGGCGTGGGGCGCTACCGGGAAGGACGCCTGTGTTGTGAAAGGCTGGAAAGGAATCAAGAAACAGAGAAATAAACAGAGAAATAAAAAAGCAGAAGCCTGAGCCCTCCAGAAGCAGTAAACCTTCCCTTCTTTTCTTTGCTGTGGTATCTCTGGAAGCTGCTGCTAAGGCGTGCTGAAAGGGGTTTTTGTCAGAAGCCCTCCCTGCAGATGTCTTCTGATCCCTTCGGAGGTATTTCAGCCCCTAATACAGCTGTCACTTTCTCCCCACCGCTCTAACAAAAAAAAACGGGGGAAAATATAATAGTAATAAATTTCTGCCTAACGGACCGAGCTGCCAGTGACAGCCACCCACTGGGGACTGTGGCCTGCCCGGGACACCCCGCTGGCTGAGAGAGGGGCCCAGGGCTTTAAACTGCTTTCACGCCACATTAACACCCTGCCTGGCAGGAGCAGGGTGGAAGAATCCAGGGCTGTGTGAACCCCTGAGCTGCCCGGAGCCGCTGCTCTCTCCCACCCTCCGTCTCTCCTGCCCGGCTCCCTACAAGTGGAAATGAACAATACTTTTCTCTCGAGGCAAATGCCAGGGAGAGGGAGGCGAGGGAGCACCTTACCCTCAACCCCCTCCTCTACCTCTCCTTCCCTTTGTGAGTTCAAGCAGATAATAGTGAAAGCCAAGGCCCATCTGTGGCTTCTGAGCAGACTTTGTCCCAGTTACTTAGGCTCATCTCTAAGCCTGCTTTAGGCTCCCTGCAGTTTAATGCATCTTTAAGAATTGTCATTCTATCACTCCCTTGCTCTGCCGCCTCCTTGCTCCCTCCCCTGTTCCAGTCCCGCCCACTCTCAGCCTCCCTTTCCCCCAATTAAAAATTCTTCACATTTGAATGGCTGTATTTTCCTCATCGCTTAGCTCAGAAACAGCCCCCCCTCCCCCCTTCTCCTTCACATCCATCCTCCTGCTGAATAAAAACTGGGCTGGAGGAGCTCTTTTCACACATTCTTTATTTAAAAGCTCTCCCTTACATTTCATATCGAGCCCTCAGTGTGTCAGGCTACCTCGGGACAGCATGGCAATGCTCACAAAACCTACACCTTAGCATTATCAGTGCATTTGAACATCTTCAAAATTCAATTCTTTTACTTTTATTCTCTCACCTCATGCTGTACAGAATGGTAAAAAAGATGAAAAAGTACATTTTCTTGAGGATTTTTAACTTACTTTACTTTTTTTTTGCCCCAGTGCTGGCTAGGGAGTGTTGAAGGTCCGACCATTTTTAAAAGCACCAAACACATGAAATTAGTGAGAGCTGCTGTGTGGGCTTAGCACCTCTGAAGAGCAGGTACAAGTTCTGCATGAAGAAAAGTCCTGTATTGCCTTTATCTGCAACTATCAGCATTTATTTGTAGTAGGCTAGCACCAAGACAGGCAAAACCCTGCCACAAATGGAATATATAACGCCCATCCCACTGGTCCCCGATGGGGGCAGGGACAAAGCTGCTCCCATGAGGAGATGAGGCTTGTTCCTTTGTTCTGCCTTGTCTAGAGCAGGGCACAGCGTCCTTTTACAGTGACCTCAGGTTTTACTGGACAAACCTCTGCTTGTTCAAGGACCTGAAACATCAGTGATCCCCACAGAGTCAGGTTCTGTTCCTCAGGGAACTGGGAAGCATTGGGCAGCCTGCAGATGTGTGCACATCTGAGGCAGGTGTGTTACAGCCTCTTCCCTGCTCTGCAGTGTATGGCTGCCTGCCCCTACAGCTGAAGAGAGAATTTTCAGTTCCAGGTTCCTAAACAGACAGGGCAGGAAGAGGACAGGACGTGAAACAGCACGTTAAGGATGCAGAGTCTTCCTGAAAGTCATGGCAGAGCAGGGGCAGGGCAGGGAACGAAAGGCCCAGTCCTGTTTTTGAAGATTTTCTTTCCGATCAGGATCACCTCAGTTTCAATGGAGGGAGACTGGGAGGGCTCGAGCACAAAGGCTTCAGATCCTTCAAGGGCAAAAGCTCCATGCTACGTGAAAAAGCCTTATTTCTTTGCCTTAGAAATCTGTGAAGGAAAAGACCTTTCTCCAAGGCATGAAAATCATTTGAGTTGTTACACAAATGGCAGATCCACTTAATTCTGAAAGCTGGAGAGCCAACATCTGACCACTACCCCTGATCTTCCCTCTCTCACATGGAGTCAGACCTCTGGTTTCATGACCTCTTCAGTGACAGAGGCCTTGAGCCTGGAATTAATGATGGTAGTAGATTTCCTAACTAAACATCACAGGGTCCATTCCAAAGTTGGAGAGCACAGTGGAGCAGAAAAGGTGCTCACAACCTAACCTTAAGATTTGCTTTAGCTAACAAGTCACTCCTAACAAGTAGGAAAAGAAACCAAATAATTTGTCTCCCTCCCTTCTGCTGCCGAACCCCAGCTGCCGACCTGACACTGATACAAAGCACCAGCAACTCTGACAAGTCCTAAGTAAATCCCAGACTGGATTTCTCCACTTCCCCAGCACTGTGGCTTTGACAAAGTTCCCATGACACCGGCAAGACACATTTGCAAAAACCCCAGCACAGCATATTCCAAATGAAAAATGTAATATGCAGATCAGAGCGAATGACTCTGCAGTGGCATGGAACAGTACAGCTTTCTCTGGATTGACTGACAGTGCTGTTTGATGCACGGGAGAAACTCTGCAGGAAATGCACTGGATTTGCTCAATAGACCTGATGCTTAAGTCCTAAGACCTCTTTGTATTCAGGCCAGATACGAGCAAAAGGATATTACTGTGAAAATCCAGCCATTTGTAACATTTCTTGCAGAAACAGAACAAGACTGACAAAAAATGGGAAGATGCGTAACTACTTTGAGAGAATTGGGAAAATTTATTTTGTGCTGTTATGGAGGTGGAAGAGGGAACCTGTGTGAGAGTCTCTATACTCCCTGTCAGAACATGCAATAACAACAATCCATTTTCTGTCTCCCAGTTTGGAGCTGACTGAAAAGCAAGTAACTCCCAATAACAAATTACAAGCAGTGTTATGGCTGCTTTGAAAGCACATAAGATTAGGCTGCTCTTCATAGTCCACCCATATCTAGTATTGCAAATATATGACATATACTTAAGCTATAAGATGGGAAGTTGTCTGAGGCTGCAGTTTCTGGTATGGGGCAGTGGGACAGATTCTCTGAACACCATTTAGGGGCTCAGATGCTCCACACAAACCTTTTCCATGATGAGCCCATTCATAAAGGACCAAATCCTCACTGTGGTGTAAATGAGCTTGTTTCATCAAAATTTAAGGGGTGATGTTGATTCACATCAGCGATGATCTGGCTTATTCTGTCTGCAATCCAGTGAGGATTACCTGCCTGTACAAGTGATCAGTCAATATAAATACAAGACTGTAGACCTCAAATGAGGCTAAGAGCTACACAAAATAATGCTCTCAAGAGCCTAAGTCCCAAAGTTCACTCAGACACTTGTGAAAATTTCATCTACTGATATCTGTGTGCTCAGAGTGTCCGTAAGAACATGCACTGTGAAGCAGGTGGGAAGGGCACTAAGAGGCAGGAATTAATAGGTTTTGCAAGGATTAACAGACAGACTGACACTGAGAGGCTGGGGTTTGTGAACAGCACCGTGCCACCCTACACTCAATGTCACAAGGAGTTCCAGAGAAGTGGATGAATAAAGCATCAGTGGATGAATTCAGCCTAAAATCAGGCCATGCACATATCACAGGCGTCTGCTGGCAGAGCCCTGTGTGAAGGTGGGAAAAGGCTGGGCTCTGCAGGGCAGCGCTGTGCCAGCTGAAGCCCCTCTGTGCAGACATGTTTACACTGGCAGCACATGCTTTTGGCTGGAAAGCTCATTTCATGTGTACGCTCCACTCCAGGGAGAAATGTTACTAAACCAGGACAATGAACAGCTCTGCCAGTGCGGCTGATTCCACAGCAAGGGCACTTGGTATGGTGGCTTTTTCCCTGAAAAAGCACTTCCAGTGTAGTTCTCCTAGCAATTCTTAGGTTAACCTTAGCATTGACTCCAGCTTTTACCCAGGACTTTGAACTTGAATTTGTAAAGGTAGAAAAAGCTCCTTTAAAACAAACCACCTCAACCAATTCTGCCTTCAGGTCGAGCTCTGTATCCTGGTCGTGTTATGCTGCTGGCTGATGTTCAGCAGCTGTATGATGTAATGAGTACTCCACGTTCAGACACACAAAGTGACAAACTAAAACCTAAACCCATGAGTACCTGTATCACGTACACACCAAAGGCAAATAAATGAGGCAAAGGATGGACTGCTGTCAAGACATCAAACCTCCTTTCCAGATGAGAGTATCTGGGCAAGCACTGAATCACACCGCTGCGCTGCCTTGGCCAGTGCTAATTATAATCATACTTCTAGTCCTCCACCCTAAAAGAAGGCACTTTAGGCGACAGAATGGATTACAGTTGACACTGAAATGCAATATAATGAACCCTCAATTTCCTTGTAAATTAAATTACAGGAACTCTAAACAATATATATCAGCTGCTAACCCTTTGAAATGGGAGGCAGTCTTCAGTTCAGCCTCAGAATGGAGGCAGAAGAAACAGCTTCTGAAGACAGACTCTCTGTGGATCACTCTGAACACTGTCCCTGCCTCGTTACCTCTCCCATATTGAAGGGAAAAATCCAATTGGCCATCAGTAAGGAAGAGTTCCCACTGAACCTGCAGAAACTCAAATTCACTGTTAGCTCATTAAATGTGCTAACATTTGTAAAGGTTCAAATGCACTTTTCAGGCTTCAGGCCAGCAAGAGAGCTATTCCTGTTGCTTGTTAGATAATTGTCAATTAATGAATTTAAATGCTATGTGGCAGTTTAAATGAGGAACTAACAGCTCTTCACAATCCAATAAAACCAGATGAAATCAAGTTAAATCAAAATGTTTTACACAGCATCCCAAATAAGTGACACTTAGGAAAGCACATGCTTATAAAAAATGTATGATTTCAGAGTGTTTGAGTGGTCCCACTTTATGGCTGGATCCACCAAGAAAGGAATGAGATGCCATGCTACATTTCCAAGTGGCAATGCATCAAGCAATACTTTATAAACCTCTGGTACCTCCTTTATCTTCTTCTTACAGACTGTTTTAAGGACTTAAGAGTTACAGCCAAATCATTTACAATCCAAATCACATGCAAGCTTCCCTACATTTTTTTTCTTCTCATTCTCACAAAACATTAGTAGCAAGAGGCATTTATTCAGAACTAGTCAGCACAGGGCGGTACCCACCACACATCACTCCTCCTTTACTCCATGATCACTTTCCCTACCTGCAGACACCCAAATGCCAGAGCAGGGGTAAGATGCACAGCTCGGGGGAAAGCAGACTGGAGTGCTTATTTAGAAATAAGCACCTTCGTGAAGAGAAGAAAGGTAAACATTTTGCCTGGGGCACTGGCACAATACCCATACCTTCCCTAAGTACATGAAGGACTGGAAGTTCTGCAGGAGAAGGTGCTGCAGTTCCAGTGTGCATAATTTCCATCCCTTCTGCCCTCACAGCTGCCTGGAGGATGCTGCAAGGGGGTCAGGAGCAGGCTGCCTGCCCACCCCAACAGACCCCCTACCATGCCAAGAGGGGTGAATTCTGTACATCCCAGACACTCTTCATGCTGAATTTACTACCTGACGATCAAAAAGGAAAGGGATAAACAACGGGCAAAGCACAGTAAAAGACAGAGAGATGGGGCAGAATAGTACTTGGGCTTCCACTACTTCAAAAAAGTTAGCTCTGTTAGATTTTAGATTTTTGACCTCTTTTAGGAAATTGGAAGGATCAGCAGAACAGCCCATTTGGCTTAGAGAAACAGAAAAACAAAAGGGCAGCTGCAGCACTCTGTGATAACTTAAAAGAACCCACACAAAAAAGGTTAGATAGCTTAGCTCGTGAAGATACAAGAAAATTATGGCAAAAACTAGTTCAGTTCCTATCTCTGAATCAGACTTTATCCTACAGGTGAACAGAGTAATCAAATCAGACTGCAAGGTTATCAGAAGTTCACTAGTTTCCTTCACATACGACATTGCCTGTGCTCCTGCAGAATATTACCTATTACCACTTGTAATTTGAAGAGAAAATATGCTGTAAAGAGAAAAGCTGTCTCAGAAACCAGCTCCAAAAGTGTCACTGGCCAAGAAGAACTGGAACCACTGAACTTCTGCCTAAGCAGATGTGGATAAAAATATTCAATACTTTTAACTGCTAGAGAGAAGACCAAAGGACATGTCTGCCTCCACCATTTATGTAATCAAGTTTCAAGACCACCAGTTAGTGTTTCTGTTTGGAACAGCCACGAGATGCCACATCAGCAGCATTGTGGAGAGATGGGTTGGCAGAGAGGACAGGCAGTATTCCAAACTCTCACACAATTTTTCCTGGTTTTACCACCCCAGGGAGATGCCTCTACATAACGAGAACAGGTCTGTGGTTGCCAGTTTTCAAGCACTACTGTCCTTCAGGACCCAGGCATGTCTGTCACCTTAAGCAAATAATTGCATGTTCCAGCAGTCTCCTCTGCTTCAAAACCTGTGAAAAAGCCAACGCTCTGCCTGCTGAACTCGAAATGAAGATGTGTGATTCAAGTCCCAACAGTCAGTCAGGAGCTATAGCAGCAGGCTCTAATGGTTTATTTCCTCCCTGGAAGCTGGAGTCAGAAGACCTGATTTTCCCAAACCCTTTACTGACCAGCTACGTGCAAAGCACACTCCCTCACTCTCCAGCTCTGTATTTGTCCTCCTGCCTCTGGTCTATTTTTTTTGGTTTGCTCTGGAGGCTGGTTCTGCAGAGAAATCCCCTGGTGCACCCAGCCACCAGGACCACCTCTTATCTGGACCGTGGTTGTTCCTGCCAGTCTCAGTGCAACAGCAGGAACACCGTGCAGAAGGTGTAGCATTATGGAGCAAATTCAAGCAGCTGTCTTAGACAGTAATGTAGGTACCAGCTGACAAATGGAAAGTTATAAAAAATCCTCACAAGGTAGCAGGACAAAGGACTCTGAAATACCTTCTTCTGCACAACTTGCAGCTTAGCAGTGGGGAAAAGGAGTGAATTAATTACTGGAGTTCATTTGATTTCTAGTGTTTAACATGCAGCAGCCCTTCAGTCTGGACTTCTTGCTTTTTGCCTACAATACCTAAGATTGCCAAGCAGTCTCTCATCCCTGTGTTGGCTGAGCCTAAGACAGCTTGGTTTCCAAGATCAGCAGGTGCACTGAGTCCACAATAATCAGAAGGGTTTTGGGATATGGCCCCAAAACCACCTAAAGAGCCATAATGGGGCCCTTCACACTGTACCTTTTGCTTCCTTACAGACAGCTGCCCCCATGTGCTATTACTAATATTATTAGCACCGAAACTTTGCTTTGCTATGCAGTTTATAAGCAGATCAATAGACCATTTTCCCTCCCACCAGAGCACCATGCTGCTTATCCGCTGCCTGTAATGCACTGTTTGACTTCAGCGGCATGTCACAGAGGCAGGGGAAACTGGGAAAAAAGCTCAAGAATCCACTCGATGGAAACAACTCGTTAATTGGAGTGAGTTCCTAATTTCCTCTCAAGGAACCCACGAGCTGTGTCGCTGGCAGTGGGGCTGGCAGCCACTGTACCTGTGCTGCAGCGGTGGCAGACAGTCACCCGAGGCAGAGAGCACAGAGCCTGCTGAGGTGACTCGGCACACTCGCTGCCATCAACACCCCTGGATTAATCCTGCCATCTGCTCCTACAAAAAGGTGAATGTGCTTATTGTGGAAAGTTCTTGGTTTTAATGCTGGCTGAGTCGCTGGCTGCTGTGACCTGGGACGAGCTGTGTGATTGATGCAGCTGACAAGGCTGTAAAGCCGGCACAAAGCCCCTCTCAGAAATGGCTGCTGAGATAAGGCTGCCAGGCCAATACGATTAAGGAAGAAATACATCAAGGAACCAGAAGCAATTCCATATACTCTTCCCCAGTCAAGTATACATTATTAAAAACAAGGTTGCCAACTCTCTTAGGATGGCCACAGAGGAAATGCTGTGGTATTTTCAAACCCCAGTTTGTTCATCCTTTTAGTCCCAGCAATAAATATGGAATCCACAGGACAAAGCCCCAGAAGACCATTCGTGCACAGATACATCCCACAGCCACGGTGACTTGCAAGCAGAGGCTCACAATCCAACAGAGCCACACTAGCACGTATCCACACTGGACTGGGACTGCAAGTGAGACTCCACTACACTGGAATCACGCTTGGCATCCAGAGGCTGGCCACTGGCCAGCGGGGTCAGACAGCACCCAACTGACCAAGGCTGGGCCGGAGTCTGTGACAAGTGAACAGTATTCTGACCTATAAACAAACAGCTTTTCCTAATCTTCTCACATGCAGCATGGCACCGGTCACTGCAGCTGACACCTTTTGGTGGACAACACCTGGGGATCCCCTGGGCCTGGTGACAACGGCTTGTTAGCAACAGATCAAAACAGTTTGCTTGGAAACTCAGAGCAGCAACATTAATCCATGTGGCTTCACATTTGTTCCACTCAAAACATTTCCTCACTAGCTTTTTAAAGCAGGATGCACAGGGAACACTGAGACTCAGCAGCTGGAGGAGGGGGCAGGGGAATTGTGCCCCCATCAGCTCAAAGCTAAGGCTAAGGATATGGCTAAGAAACCCCAAAGCGAAGTGCTTGTTCTCAAGGTCACTTTTTTTCCTGCCTAAGTGGATTTTCATCCCATTAATTGAAACCTGTGACTAGAAACTTGGATTTACTTACTATACATGAAACTGGCCATTAGTTTGTGTCCCCTCCTAATGGCAGTAAAGGCTGTGGAATGCTGATGCCTCATGACTAGCATTACAAATGCCAAATCAGGGAACATAAGCTGAAATTAAACTGTGACTTCATACTCAGGTTTAACAGTTACAGGTAATTCCCAAAAGCAGTCTTGCACTACAAACCATGCAGGATGTCTCACACTATTTTGATTTTGACTAGTTTGATTTTGTAACACGCTTTGTCCTTGATATTGTTGGACATACAGACATAGAGCCTTCAATGGGACTTCCTCCTGCTATCAGCAGGAATGTCAAAATTCTCCTAAAAGTTACTTGAGTTAATTACAGTTCTGTTGCAAATACTTCATGAAAGTAATCTTACTTAGCCTTCGCAACAAAACCCCAACTAAATGTTCTGTGAGCTGCCTTTGTTATTGCCCTCCAGCAGGTAAATGCTGAGAGAAGCAGATGCGGCTTATGCTTGGTTAGAACATTTCTGTAAGAAGCTTAAGTCAGGAGTCCCTTAAAGAACTGAACTGGCCCTACACAACAAAGTATTTGACCTTATCAATAAGGTCGAGGATTCAGTGAAAGATTACAAGAAAACAACGGGTCTCATAGGTTCAGGCAAAGGCTTCTGTGCCCACGATCAAACTGGACAAACTCTTATGCACAAACTCCCTGTCAAGTAGGACCACCAAATTCCACCTTTCCTAAACACCTTCCAAAAATTTAACTCACACCCCCATGTTTTTTACCAGTCAAGCTACTTCTCAGGAAACAAATGAAACTGAAAATCAGGAAGTCCAACAATTAATTTTCATGTTGGTCAGTGGGACCTGTAAATCATTTTGTGAACCAAAAGATATTTCTGTAGTACCCAGACATGCTGTATCTTTACTTTTTTCATCTTGAGAAATATGTAATTATCAGTCTTTAAAGAACAACTGGGTAGTTTTATGATTTTAAAAAAAAATAATTTTCATTCTTTATCTATGGATTCAAACATTGTAAAAGCAATTAAACTAAGTCATAGAGACGCAGCTGCACTGACAGTCACATTTCCTTCTAAGAATCGCAGTGAGATCGGCTTCTCCATCCTTAAACACATGAAATGTTTGCTACTTTATATTTGCTAATCAAGTTCCTTTCTTCATTAAATTACTTATGTTAGGTTAGAAAGATGAAATAACTCCCCAAGGCAGGAAAATACTTGTAAGATACTATACAGGAGAAGCAGGAAAAGAAGAGAAAAATGTATCTGGGACTGGAGCAAGACAAACCAGTCACATTCCTGTCAACCTCTGGCTACAAGAGCCTGGGAAAAATGCAGCACTGTAGCTGG
Organism: Struthidea cinerea; assembly: GCA_013397865.1. Taxonomy (NCBI): domain Eukaryota; kingdom Metazoa; phylum Chordata; class Aves; order Passeriformes; family Corcoracidae; genus Struthidea; species Struthidea cinerea. The sequence continues at coordinate 2,168,393 of VZTI01000139.1, read as the reverse complement.
GTACAATTTTCCTGATAATGATGCCTGTAACAGGAAAAGAAAGAAAGGTTGTACAGGGAACTGGGAAATAAAATGAGGTGTAAGTGTAGATTGGTAAAATCAGCTCTGTGCATGAATTTTGAGAGCGGGTCAGTACTTGGCATGGCCATTCTTAAACCTCTTGACAGCTTTTCACCCCTCTAATATCCCAGGGGCAGAGGGGTCTTTCATCTCTTAACTAGTCTGGCATCTCCTCAGAGACACTCTCTCCAGGGGAAGAATACAAGGGCTGGAGATGCACTATCAGAAGAATTTAAGCCTTTGAGAATTTTAGGCAATGGGAGTTATTTTCTGTAAATTAGTATAATTTATCTCAGCTGATGTCAAGGGAGTTATCCTGGTGAAAAAGGGCATGATGCTGAGTTCTGTGTTTTATTCTGAGGGCTGACATTGCTCATTTGTTCTCTCTGGACATTTGAATTCCCAACATATCTACTAAGAAACTCTAGATTTTGAGTTGTTATCTTCTTCTTTTTCTTTGATCTTTGGAAAGATGGATTACTTTTTTGCTTGTCTGACTGGACCATCTGCTGATATTGCAGGAGGACATGTGTTGGTATTAATAAACTCTATATATTCATGTAATAATTTTGCTTGGGAATCCAGCTGAATTTGTTTAGCCTGTTCTCAGTATGATGCTGTCAGCCACTGATACTCGGAGGGGAAAGCCATAAATACTTCTCTGAGTCTGGCTAATGAAACTTTTTTTTCTTTTTTTTATTTCAATCAGAACGACTGCCATGGTTTTGCCTGGGAAATAGCAACTTGCAAAAATGCACTCAAGAGGGATGCAGAAGATTTAAACAATGCCAGATGTGGATGCCTGGTTTTAGCCAATGAACTGCCAGGCACCTCCCAACCTCAGTAATAATCTTCAGGACAACAAAGCCCACGGGATAAAGGAAAAATAACATTGTGCTTTTCTGAGAGACACACATATGCAAACCAATGTCTGTGCCCCATTCTTTGATGCAAATCTGAAGAGTTCTTGCTTTCTTCTCTTAAAATCTTCTGTCCCTCTAGATCCAAGGCCAGCTCAAGTCTCTCCAAAAAAATAATTAAAACCATAAATCATTCTGGAGTCAAAACAAAAATGGCAGAGAAAAAAGAGGTGAAACTGTATCTCCAGCTATTTTTAATTCAGGAGAACTGAGAAACAATGGGATAAAATAAGGCAAAACTTTTCATCATCCAGGCTCAGCTTCACTGAGGCTCATTATGGCTTTTGGGTTGTGCACCTGTATAACCAAATACCTATAAATAAAGCAACTGTGACATCTGTGTGTCCTGTATCCTTCCCAACGGGACAGCCATTTGACGTCAGCTTGATTCCTCGGGTACCAAAATGTGCTGTCACTGAATTTTGCAAGCTGTACCTGACACAGCTTTCCCAGGAAAGAGGTATTTGCAACTTGTTTTCCTCCCACCACCACCATCGGGATAAAAGGATCAAAGCCAACTGGTAGGAAGGCGTGTTGCTCTGCAGGCACACCTGGCTTCATCCCGAGCCACAGGGGTCTCCAGGGAAGCAAGAAAGCCTGCTCTGACTTTCAGGAATCTTTTTAACATCCCATTTCTTTGTCCCTTTATCCTGTATCATCACCAGCTTTAAAAGTCCCCATGCTTCTACCTCCTAAGTGTTCTTTTATTTCCACCGTGTGCAGTCAAGTTAAATGCCAAAATCAAAGCAGGGAACAGTAACCACAGAGGTGATACAACAGCATGAAGCCAGTTTAGTCATTCTTATCTCATTGTGATCAAAATCGTAGCTCTGTATCTGTCTGCAACAATGCCATAAGACACGAAAAAAACCAGGACTAACTCTGCCAATAAATTTTCAGACAATTTCATGTTAAGGATAAGGCAATTCAATTTACAGAAGTAAATCTTTTTGGTTATGTTGGTATTTTGAGTGCAAAGCTATAAATCAAAACATATTAAGAAAGAGTTACTGCTGTGTAATTAATGTTCCAAAGAAGAAAAATATTTATGCTAAGGGATGACGTTAACTGCATTCCCACTTGAGTATGTTATGGTACAATATTTAATTACATGCTTGCATTTCTCAAACATCCATTACAACCTATCTTATGCAAGACATGATGCATGTGTATTATTGGGCTGAGCAACATGATAATATATCAAAAGAAATTGCAAGAATTCTTTTCCAGTCATCTCAACAGAATGTCAATTCCCTTCCACCTCAGACTTGCACCCAAACTGATGAACCATGGCAGTCCTCCCTCCCACACAGGCCAGCTTTGAGCAGGAATGCCTTAACCTGAGGGATTATATTTTCAGAACACTACAAGCAACAGAAAAAAAGGAAAATACTGCAACTACAAAGCAACTTTCACCAAGAGGGCTTGCTACTGATACAGCTGTATCACAGCTGCAGTGAAGGCAGGGATTCACATGCCACTTTCAAGTACACACAAGAAAATCCAGGATTCTCTGTACTGGATATATGCTTTCTCTTCACTCCTCATATCATTCCAGAAACTTAAGCCGACTACACTTAATTCACTTGAGAATACATGCAACCTTCAGCTGAGCTTTCAGACATATCCAGGCTTAGTAAAGTACAAATTCCGGCTGAATTTTCCTGTGAAAGGCTGCGAAGCAGCTCTGCAGGGCTATTTAACATTTATGTGAGCCCTCACACACAATTACACGTGTATATCAAAGTTTAGTGTCTACACCAGCGAGCCTAATATTTCACTTCAAAGAGGTGTTGGTACCTTTGACAGGGCTGTGGCCCCAGCTGGCTGCACTGCACTGCTCTGGCACTGTGGGCACTGCAGGGTGAGTCTCAGCAAGGTGACACACCAGACTGGGAAAGCTGCAATTCTTATGCAAAAAAAAATTTGAAACTTAAATTTATGAGCTAGAGAATGCCTTTGGTACATTTTCGTTCTTTCATGCTAAATTTTACTCAAATCTGCAGGGTTCGTGTATGCTGTCTTCATCCTGCTAAAATCTGACTTGATTTTGTCCACCGTGAGATTTCTGCTTATCTCAGGATCTGCAGCTCCTTACTCAGCACTGCTCAGTTGGGAGAAGTTTGCTTCAGTTTGCCATGTCTCAATATAAGGTGTGTTACAACACCAGAGACTAGGAGCGTTCAGGAGCCGAAGAAAAGGAGGATAGGGAACATTTCCAGGTCATTAAACTATTTGAGAGACAGTGATTCCTAGTGAGGCAAAAGGAGAACCTGTTTGGGTTTTTTCAATGGAAAAATTTGTTACGATTAGGGACTGTTCCTTCTAAACAGGACTTACATGTATTTAAACCTTCCAGTCACAGCTGACAACACCCCAAGGTCCCAGTTTGCCAGAAATGGCAGACAAAACGTCTGGAAATCTTCCACATGTACAGCTGGCAAACTGACAGTTCATGTCTCATTCAACCCCCAGCAATGAATTCTTACTCTGACATCAGCCAAAAGTAAAACAGAGTGCTGTTCCTTTCAAATCTGCTACCTTCCCAAATTCCTGTGCATACAAATACACACACATTTTGTAAAAAGAATAATGGTATGGTTAATAATTCTGCTACTTTCTCTTTCCTGCTTTTAAATAAATCTTATCTTTACCATTTGTCTGAAGAAGCCCTTACTGAGCACTGTCTTTTCAAGGATATACCTCACAGTATTCAAAGCCTGGTCTTTTGTTTGCAAGAAGAATTTGGAAAAAAACCCCAAAACCCACAATGAAAAACCTACCACATTGCCATTGTGACTTGGTACACAGCAGGCAAAGCTGCCTGTGAGAGAAGCCTCCTTTCGGAGTGCAAATCCAGTGGTTTCCTCTCCCAGTTCTTCTGTAATACCACAAACACCTCCAGCTCCACTCCTCCAACACGTGCATGTTACCTACCTTCAGCTACATTTCAAAATGCCACTTTTTGCAACCAAACAGAACAGCAATTAGTTCTGAAGTAAGTAATTTCAAAATGATGACCAGTGATTGTTTTTCTGCAAGGAAAGTAAAGGCCAGCTATTTGTGCTCGAGAACATCACTGGCACTGGAGGATTAAACTAGGGCTCACAGTATTCCCTTATGTACTGGAAAGGACAGCAGGTAGATGCTCCTAAGAGATTTAATTCTAATGCTGCATAAGCCACTCACAAAGACTTTGGCATAGACACAGGTTCCAACTGTTCTATGTAACTAAACAAACCCAGAAAGACCATTCATTACTGGCAAGACTGGAAAAGAGCATGTGAAAACCACGGAGAAGGAAAGCAAGGATATCTCATACAGCCCTGAGTAGAGCCTTTGGGAGGAGAAAGAGACAAATCTCCCTCTTCCCCAGAAGAGGAACCACTGCTTTGAATTTCCCAGCACCAGCTACAATTTCACTATCACTTACACCGAAACAGTTTTAAGAGAGGTACATCAAAGGAACCTGTATACCAGTGCACAAGATTTATTTGCCCCCTGGGAGAAAGCCAGCGTCGGTGGGTGAGCACAGGGAGTGCAATGCTGGGATCTTCAAGGAGTGTGGGACTTGAGGAAGAAAGTAATGTGTTGCTCTAAGCAGTGTTTAAATACTTAGGTCAGAAACATATTCTGTCCCACATTTGTCTGGCAAGTTTAATTTTCACTCTCCACGTCCTACTTCTGCGATGCTCAGGAAATCACTAAACTGAATATAATTGGAAGCTGGAGAACTATTAGGGGGAAGTATCACATATGCTTGCCCTGTTTTAGTCTTCCTGGAGCTATCACACTAGATGGATTTTTCTCCTGCTCCAGTACAGCTGTTCTTATTCTTCTTTCTTTCAAGAAAGGGCAGCATCCCATACGAACACAATTTAAGGTCAGTATCTTTGGTGGAAGTGTCTCAAGATTACATATCCATGTGTGCACACAAGCTTCCAAAGCTGGATGGCTTCAAACTCTGCTTACACAGATCCAGCTCAGACCTACAGCTCCATACTGTGGTACATGCAATATTGATGGTATTTTGTTACATTTCAAATTTTAAAGCTGTAACACAAAGCTTACAAAGCACGCAGTTCACAAGTGCTTTTATAATTGCAATTACCCTTTGCTTTGGAGTTCACTTATGCAGCAAAACAGCTTCTCAAAAAAATGGCAATTTCGGGTGTTTTGGCTATTGCAGCATCATTCTGCAGTACTGCATTAACCAAACACATTTAAAACAATATTTAATCCAATTTAGAAGAAAATATGGCTGGTGAACGAGCAGCAGCACAAAGACAGCTACTCTGCCTTTGCAGCACCAGCAGAGTCACAGATATTTAGGGGAGGAAAGAGGCAGGAAACACAAGGTTGAGAACAGGACTGAATTTTCAGCAGTTGCCTACAAATTGCTATGAAAAGAAATGGTAGCACTGGCAAGAGCAGGGTGTGGGAGACACCCACAACACCCTCCAAATAATGCAGTCATCAGTAGGGAGTTCCAGAGCAAGTTCCAAAGCTCCATGAGGAAGCTCAGGTCACACAGAGGGTGGGAGAGGTTCGAGCTGTCCTGTGCTACTCAACTCAGGTGCAACAGTCCAGGCTTCAGGCACCTTTTTCAGGCACCTCCACCTAAAAGCTCCTTTTTCAGATCTCACAAACCCTTTTGACTCGCCACACATCTTCAAAGATGGGAGGAAGTTTTCCAAGACTCCAGAAATTAAATATTTCTTATTCCCTGTTACATGGGTGATAATTAGAGGAGGGCTGGGGGAAAGGATTTGGGACAGGTTTTATATTAAAACAGACTTAACATGTTACAGCAAACTGCTCAGCAAACACTTTGTGGGAGTGGGCAGAGAGTTTTGAGCTCGAAGCTATACTGATTAAATGTACTGGTAGGTTTTCTTACATTTAAAATCCCACTCCCATTTTGAATCTCACTTTGAAATTATTTTGTGACTTCCTATGGAGATCTGCCTCATTGAGGGAAAGCAAAGAGTCTCCTCATACAGGGTTCTGAATTCTAATGCTTTTCATTACAACACTGGCACAAAGTGGGAGGTTAGCAATTTCATTGGCAAGAGACTTGTGCTGCCTCACTTCATACTGTTTCTGGGTTAAATGGGAAACTCGGGTTGGGATATTCTTTCCTTTTTGTGAAATAGCTCATTTTTTGGGACATGTATTTATAGAGCACTGGGGGTCATACCACTACTATTTCTCCTCTGTGCAACACACTACTCAAAAGTCACTTGTAATAGAGCATACAACTGGGGAGAAAGGCAAAGAAGAAAGAGATATTAATCTTTTCAATTAAAAAAAGATTTTACACTTACCTGTATGTTTCAGTTCATAAATGAAGAGAAGAAGAACAGAAGATCCAACAAGTGAAAGATCCATCCAGTGAAAATATGGAAGAGAAAAAAAATATGAAAAGATGCACTGTTAATTCAGAAAAGGAGGTTTATTTAACACAGACAGCTTGGTGCTGTAAGAGCAGAGGCCTGAGGATCTTGCCCACTGTCTCTCCACAAACTAGATCACATACACTGGATCTCAGAAGGTGTAAACTCATGGCAGAATCCCCCTTCAGGGTTGGGACAGAGAGTTTATTTTATGGCTGAGGACACCATTTGTTGAAATGAGCTTAAATTGTGGAGTGTGGCAGTTTCTAACAGCACAACGAAAGCTTGGTCAAAGTATTTACTTTCCTGAATACACCAGATCAGCAGTATCCTGAAGATGGTGAGATTTTTGGCGTGTCTTTTTGTGTGTTCTAGTCATTTTAAGAAAAAAAAAAAGGCAGAACAAAACACTTTGGCAGGAAAGAGCACTGTTTTTCATCCCTGAAGAGGGCCCTTACTTCCCTGTTTAAAGGTCTCTATGCTCAGAGAGAATTAACACTTATTTACCATCAGAGTGCTTTCAAGGATTCTCAAGTTCAGTGGCTTTCTTCTCCTTCCACATGATGAATTTTAAAAACACTGAACAAAACCAGGCAGACAGGACTGCCTTTTCCAGAAAACACTCCTTTCCCTCCCTTCATCCGCCCTCTCACCATAACTGAGGGAAAGGCGGAGATGAAAGCCTGCACCTTAACTAAGCCTCTGTCTGCAGGAGAGAGGCTGAGTTTCAGCTCCTGCACTACACACAAAGAGAAGCCATTAGAAGCCCGGGGGTTACAGGGAAAGGCACTGACAGGTTCCTTTTAATTAGGCTGAAAACTAACTTGGTGAGAATGGCTTGTCTGTATCAATAGCTCTAATTGACTGCTCTGAAGACAGACAGAGCAAATAAAGCAGGGGGTAATTATTGTCTGTGACAATTTGATTGACAAGCTTGTCCCCTGGAGGAGAATCCAGAGAGCCTATTGTCTAGCAGAGCCCCCAAAATAAAGCATTCGCTTTCAGAGGGCTCCATTAAAAAGCCCGGTGGAGGCCTGGGAGATTTGGCATTCTGCTAATGGGCTAACAGTCATTGCAGCCAGGGAGGCTCCAACACGGCTCAGGTGTGTTCACTGGGGACGGGGGAAGAGCAGAGGCGTGCTTCAGCCCTGGGCAGGAGGAGGAAAACCGAGAACAGATGAGGAAGGTGCTGCCTCACTCTCCCTGCAATACACTCACCCATTACAGGGCGGCAGATTTTCAATTCAGCATCACGGCCTGCCTTAAGAGAGAGCACTGCTTGAGTGAGCCAGAAATATCTAGGAAGCAGTTGGAAGGGATGACGATGTCCAATCTAACACACCAAACAGGGAAGAGCTGCTACCCGTGCTTGTTTTCCGGACCACCAATCACAACCCCAATGAGTGCAGCCCATGTTTTTACACAGCACCTTTAGAAACTATCTCAGCAGAAGCTAAAAGCTCCCCAAAGCACTGTGCTACCTGCCGGGCATCCCACAGCAAAGCTGAGGGCCCCCCAAAAGACAAAGAGAAGTTGGCAGGACAGAAACAGGAGAGAGAAAACACCAATTAGAAACAAGCCTGACAGGTAGCTTGGAGAGAACTAATACAGACACCTCAGTGCTGCCCACTTGTTCACCCACTTTCAAATTTCTTTCACTTCTAAAGAAACATCACTAAAAAAAAGTTTCTCTACCAAGTGCTGGCCATGCTTGTTTTCTCCCTATGAAGACTGTCTGAATGGGTGTGTTTAGGGAACAACAGTGAAAATGAAAAGTCAGCATTAATGGAAGTACGAATTTAATTTTGAATTGTTTAACTATTTAACCAATTACTCGACTTCTTGTGGAAACTTGTGATTTCCCCCACGTTTTATTTTTAATGTCAAGACAATTTCATTAGAAATTCCAAACCACTTTGCTAAGAGTATTCCTGCTCTCCACATCAACGAAAAAAAAAATTATTTGGGCAGTTTTATTCAAGAATGACCCTTCAAACCACCAGGCTGTCCTTTCACCCAGAATCACAGAGCACAGGAAAGTCCCAAGACGGAGTAGCAGTTCTGCTGCCAGGAACAGTGCTAGGGGCCCTCAGGCACATGGTAAGGGGCCAAACCTCCCTCAGGAGGAACAAAAGATATCCATCAGTTCCAGCCTGTCACTGTGTGTGACAGCAGCAGCCAGGCTACAAACAGTGCTCGGTGCAGGCAGGTACGACACACTTAGAGAGTGAGAGGCAGCGTCTTTGAGAGCTTATAATTTAAACGTCTGGGACAAAGGATGAATGAAGACTGAGCGACAGGCGCTGCCCAAGGGCTCAAAAGCAGGCCAGCGGCAAAACTTGTGAGACCCCCTGGATGTCCTGACCTCAGGCTCAGTGTCTGACCACTGAGGGGTAAGCAGCCCATCAAGCGTCACATGCCAGGTAACTTCCATTCTGTGAAGGGAAAACACAGCTGTGCTGGTTGCACTTTTCTCTCGCACAGAGGCACACTGTGAGCGGCAGCACTCCTGACTCCTGCGAACAGCACTTCGGAGCTTCCCTCCCTCAGGAGCAGACAGGGCTGGGAGCAGCTTGTCTCTGGGAAAGGCAGTGACCTCTTACTGCCGGCTCTGTGCTCCTGCTCCGTCCCCATCAGGCCGTGGACAGGCGCCGGCCGCCCTTGGCTGGCACACGGCAGGGCCAGGCACAGCTCAGGCTCTGCAGAGTTCAGCTGCGGGGGCTGTATCCTCTGGCTTACATACAAACAAGGCTTGTTTAATGCCAGACAGTCTGCCTCCTGACTGTCTTTAGAAAGAGGGCCACAGGTCAGCAGGCCCCAGACTGTGTTCCAGCCTCCCAGGTGGTGGTCCCAGAAGAGTTAAGAATCACTGAGTCATGAACACAGGTCAGTTTATAAAGTTCAATCTACTGTTCTGCCTGGAAGGTCAAAGACATTACATCAAAAACTGAAGCTGTGCTTAGAGGTCATTGCCCAAGCACAAATTGCAACAGCACAACCACATAAACCACAAAATCTCAAGAGACATTGCTAGAGAAGTTAAAGGGTACGAGAACATTGCAGCCTGGACCTTGAGAAATACAGAAACCATGAGGCATCCTAGGTCTTGGCTGTGGAGAGCATCCCTGATCTGCAGAGTGTAGGCTGAACTCAAACAAGACTTAAACTTTGAGCTACACAAAATATTTTAAGTCAAAGAATCATCAAATGGTTTGGGTTGGAAGGGACCTTAAAGATGATCTTATTCCACCCCCTGCCATGGGCAGGGACACCTTCCACTATCCCAGGTTGCTCCAAGCCCCGTCCAACCTGGCCTTGGACACTGCCAGGGATGGGGCAGCCACAGCTTCTCTGGGCACCCTGTGCCAGGGCCTCCCCACCCTCACAGGGAAGAATTTCTTCCCAATATCCCATCTAACCCTGCCTTCTGTAAGTTTAAAGCCATTTCCCCTTGTCCTGTCACTCCACAGCCTTGTCCAAAGTCCCTCTCCAGCTCTTTTGGAGCTCCTTTAGGTGCTGAAAGGGGCTCTAAGGTCTCCCTGGAGCCATCTTTTCTCCAGGCTGGAAACTCCCATCTTCATCAGAGAGGTCAGTGACCAAATTAATGTAGAAGTTTCATTTTTGCTTATACCAAACCAGTTTCATTTTCTGGGTCTTAGACCTTTCCCCCATATACACAGAAGAAAAAGAAAAACCCTTTAATTTTTTTTGCTGAAACTCTTTGCGACATGCAACCCATTTGTAAGTAATACTGATTCCCCCCACCCTTAAGCACATTTCTTGGCCAATTTACTGTTCACTGACTATTTTGCTGCCATCTGCACATGAACAACTTGACTTTAGAAATGCGTTCTATGGCAGATATCAAAGTGAAAACACACACCTCAAACCAAATCACAGGCTGGAATTCTACAGGAAAAAGGTTTAAGAAGCAGTACAATCGAGCAATTTAATCAAGAGAAAAATCCAGCAGGTACTGTGACAAAAGGCTGACAACATGCACGTAGGACTTAGTGACCACTACCATGAAAACATAAGCCACGTTTAAATCCACAATTAGGCTCACAGCAACAGCTTAAAAACATAGCCAGGTCATTATAGCCTGAATCAGATGAGCCAGGATACGACATGATCTGGACTAATGCCAAAGCAAAATGAGTTTTTAAGCTTAACACACAGACAGAAGTCCCAGACTGATAGCAAAGCCTCTTCTGACTTCTTCCCACCTTCCAGATCAAACAGATATGATTCAGCCCCCTTCCAAACGGCACTTTTGAAACTACAATGATGTAAGTCCTCTCTAAAACGCTTTCTGCTGAAAGGTCCTTTGGTGTTGGCTGGGAGTTGTCTCGTAAGAGGCTGGTTTCAGGCACCCTGAGCTACCATTTCTGCCAGGCAGCACTGGGAGGCCAGTGGTGGTCCCTTCACAGAGTGCCACCCATCACTCAAGGTAAACACTCTCATCGAATCTGTAGTTCCAGAAGCAGCCTGGATTTCAGTGTGTTACTCAATATGCTAACCAGCCCAGCATCCACAAGGCAACAGATGGACCTGAGATATTTCTTTGTCCCCAGCCTTGCTTCTGTTAAATGTCTGCAGTTTGATGTGATGGAGGAACATTTGAGCTGATAAAATGGACAGAAGCAGTTGCTTCTGGAGCCACGAGCCTTGGGTTTGTCTCCAGTGGGAGATAAAGAGCCAGGTTCTGAATGAAAAGGGCTCCCATCCCCTAGGAGGGGCACAACATACATCTAATACATTCCCTGCAAGGGACAGTGGCACCTGGGCTGGAAGGCAGTGAATACAGATCAAAAAGCTGCTTTGAAATGGTGGATAAGCCTGTTGCAGTTTTTCCATGGTGTGAGGGGAAGAGATGGCTGGGCAAAGGATGAGCCTCCTGCTCTGGAGAAATGAAGAGATATTTTCCAGAGTTGACCAGGCAAAATTTATCTACCAAAGGAAGCAAGAGAGCAGTGGAACTTACAAAGGCTGATTTCCCAGGGCTTGGGGTTTGATTATCCTGTGTCTAACAAAAGTGGGAGCTCTACTCAGAGCTTCTCTAGAAGCAGAGGCATGTGTCCCGTGTGGGTTCATTAATGTCTAATAATGCAGCTGAGCTTACCCCTAAACCTCCCCTCAAGCAGGGAATTAATTTGTGTGTGTCTCTTTGCTTTGCCTGGCCACCTATTTTCACTGAACTTTCCAGCTGAAATCGCCTAGTGAATTCGAAAGCTTTTACAAGAGGAGTGACAAGCATGAAATTAGATGATACAACCATATACACCTCATTCCCTTCAGAAACCAGGTTAAAAGTCATTTAGGACGTTTTTCAGCACGGAACTCCTAATGGCTGACCGTTTCAGCATGGAGATTTTTATTATGCTTTTCTATACTGTTATGCTAAATAGGAATAACTGAGGGATCAGGGATTGAAATGGGGTGCGTGCAGCAGACACCTGAGCCTGTGGCTGACCCGGGCACAAAGCATTTCAAGTATGAAGACCACGCTAATTGGGCCCACACTGCCACGAGCAAAGCAAGGCATGGCAGCTCTTCCCCCTGCCACCGAAGCCACCAGGAAATCCTTGCTTCCTTAGCTGTTTCTAAAAGGACACTACTAATGACTACTGCTAATTTGTGTTGTAAACACCCTCTCTCAGACCTAGGGAAGTCTACATGACTCTGCTCCTGACTGGGACCCAATTATTCCTCCAGGTCTTGTGTTATACTGCAGGTTTCCAAGTACGGCACAAGGACTGACCCTACAAATAAAGAGTCACCACTGTCTTGCATGTGCTTCATGCTTTGAATCCATTTGTGTTTTTTAGCTGCTGGCACCATTAGGGGAGATGCTGTTCTCAATTAAAACCGGCCCACAGCTTCCCTAGGCTTAATTAGAAGCAGGGCTGTACATTCTGGCACCAGCAGTATTTTCTTTTCAATTAATGGACTTAAGAGGCAGCAGATGCCAGTGTCTTCCTTTCTCCCCTCTCCAGCAAGCATCGCACCCCTATTTTAAAATCATCGACAATGATTTTAAAGAGACAGCTAATTCAGATGCTGCTTCTAAAACTGAGAATAGTTGTGAAAAACCCCAAATAAACCCATTTACATTTCAATGTTGAGACAGCCCATAGTTATCTTCCATCTTCTCTGTATTTTAAAGCAGATGAGAAAAGCTGAGCAAAAAGGAGAATGGTGAGTTAAATAATAGTGCAAACCATGATAGTCTAGGACTAACCTTCTTGTGTGACTCATTAAGACCAATGGTAAGGCTGCAAAAAGACTGCAGTTAATTTTTCTTGATAAAAGAATTCACTTCAACTTCCTTGCATTATTTCATTGATCATAAGTTGCAAAGAAAATGCAGTTACTCCTCCTATTGGAAACTGTAAATTTCTAATTAAATGTGGTATTGATTTTTCATTATAGAGTAACAAGTCACAGCCTTTACCCCGGTAAGATTATTGCCTCTGTTTTAACACTGTTGCCTGCTTTCATTAAACTTTGCAGACCTTCCTCTCTTTAAAGGACTATTCCTCTTCGGCTGGAATTTGCCAGACTCCTCTACTCCAGATACTTTGGTCAGGGATTCAACAGAAATACGGCACACTGACATAAATCTTGCTTGCCTGGAAACTTAGTTAGAAACAGCGCTGGGGGAATCACTTCCAGCTCAGGATGACAACACTCTGTCCAGCCATGGGGGACTACAAGCAGGCTTCAGATACATCTGATAACAATGCTGCCCTTTTGGCAGGCCTGGGCAGGAGGGTATTCCAGAGGCATGGATGAATCACATGTGAAATCCTGCCTAAAGTCTATCAGATAAAACTTCCTTTCAAACCTCAAGGGCTAATAGCCATGAGATTAAAGGATGTTTTCATAAAACAGTCTGATAGCTGTCCTACGCCTGTTTTGCTCCTTACCCTGCAAGTCAGATAACGGGAAAAGCCTTTTCCCCTCCCCTTGTAAATAAGGAGGAATATAATGCCATAGCACAGAGGCACTGAACTGAACCGCAGTGCCCTAAATCAGGGCTTCCGTGTTACAACAGTGAGCCACCACTACTTCACAAAGCAATCCTGAAACCCAACCATATTTGATGCTTGAGAACGTCGACCTGTCCCAAGTGCCATGATAGATTTTGTGATGTGGACATCCTTCTTTTACTGAGACTGCTGAGCACTCACCTCTGCACTGGTACCCATGCACTGCTCTCTGACAGCAACTCCCAGTTACTGTACCTGGCAATAAATGGCAACATATGGCAGTATCTGACAGGTTAGCCTACCTCGTTCAGTGTCCTGAATGTCTAAAACCTACAAAATCTCACAGATTTTATTTCTGAGCACTGTATTACAAAAGGTCCAGTGTCCCCCTTTTCATGTCTTACAACCCAGGCCAGTACTGGTGTTCATTTCACGGCACAGAGCCAGGAAAGAATAGTTGGCTTTCCTTTAGTCTAACAAAACTAGCCTGCCTTTCCATTAAGCAGCTGGATCAGTTAATGTTTAAGAGAAACTATCCTTAATGAATTTGATAGGATTAAATTTAATTTAGAAAAAGCATGGAAGCTGCCCAAGGGAAAATCTCCCTCCCCACGCTATAAAACAAGCTGGTTCAAATTCCATATTCTTTTTCATGGAAACTGTGAACGTGAAAGATAGGGTGATTCATAGTATTAAAAAAGGGAAAAAACATAATTGTTGTTGACATCAAAATTACTACTCTTATTACAGGAAAGCAGGGAACAGCTGGGAAAAGAATAACCAAAGAGAAGGGCAGGGGGAAGGCAAATGGGGGAGTTTTTCTTATGGTAGGTCCACTTTTTGGAAACTGAAAGGAATCTGGGACAGTTTCCTAATCTAAAAGTGTTGTTTACATCAGAACTATGCCCTTCTAATGCTTTCTTATTTCGACATTTATTTTTTTACTGAAAAGAAAACAAAATATGTAATTACATTCTCTGCATGAGCAAACCAAAACAAATATATAAAAGAGCATTTCTCACAGAGAGAGAGAGAGAGAAAAGAGTCCAGAACTGTCCCACCCAAGTTTTAGACATTTACCTGAGATGACTGACTTGGAAACTTGGATACCTGAAATCTGAAGCACGTTCTGGGAGGCATCATTCTGGTTCTGTGGACTACAATCAGCCTGTGCAGTGAACACCTCTCACCAAGGACAGCCAGTTAACCTGGATGCACCTCAGCTCCATGCACTGGACCAGGCACTGCACAGACAGAACAATGCTGTGCCTGACCACGAAGGTGACTGCAAGGACTTGCTTTTGGTTCTCTCACCCAGCACTCAGCTACTCCAACTATTTTCCTACCACTTGTATGACAGAAACCCAATTATATCAGTTCTGCCTGCTGTGACAATATTAGAGAAGTCTTTAAGCATGATTAATGCTGATAGAAAATACAGAGAATGTTTGATTTGCCTCTTTTAATGATCCTTTACATGCCTCATTCTTCCAAGCTTTATGAAACTCCTTTTCCACGTTGGAAGACTAAGAAACAAATGGTATTTGCAGTAAGCTTCCTGACCAGCACACCAGGAATCAAATGAGGCAATTTAACTGAAAGAGCCTACTTTGAAGGAGACAGTAAAAGCTACCGTGCATAAGATTTAAGAGAACTGAGGAACAAGAGGAACTACTTTGACACCAGGCTGGAGAAGATGGATTCTGTCCAGGAAATCACACTACATCAGCCTATGTTAAGTGTGGCTCAGGCATCCTAACTCAGGGATTTTTATCTGATGCAATCCATTTTGCATATGCTAGTTTGATTTAGGAAATGCAACTCTGTCTAGATGAGATTTACTGATGTTTTTCCTGACGTCCCCTAACAGCTCCTGTTTCAGAGCTGTCTGATGTGCACAGGTGCTACAAGAGCTCCTGTTACTTACAGCCCAGTCTCAAAGCCAAAGGCTTTAAATAAAGTCCCCTCCAAGGCCTCATCTGCCAGAACCATGAGAGAAAGGTCTTGAGAAGAATCCCTTTGGCAAAAATCCACTTCACCAGGCCAAGATGAAAAGATGTGAGCGAGATGAAAAGAAGGCGTTGACTAGAGCATTTCTGGTTTTGTTTGACATGGACCTTACCTTGACCATCACTAAAACCAGACTGGGAATAGCTCAGCAGTTCTCTCCAGCCTCTGCTTTTCAGAGTGGCTGAGTTTCATGGCAAGCAGCCTTTCTCCTACCATTCTGTCTCTACTACAGGCAAGCAAGCAGGGATGGACACAGATCCTACGTTTTTTGGAGGGGGAGGATATAAAATAACACTGATGAGAAGGGACAAAGGGGTAACAACAATGCAACCACCTGGTGAAAGCACATGTCAATTTAGGTAGAATTATGGTCTTTTCATTTATTAAAAAAGTCACTCCAGCTCCCTTGGATTATTGTGAATGAAAGATCAGGGCAAAACTCATATATTTCTTCCCCTACTCACTAAAGAAAGGAAAAATGCAGAGACCTAGCTGAGAACCAGCAAAGCCCCACTGCAGCACCAGTCAGAGACTGTAAAAGCAGCTTGCACAGAAAGTGGCTCATTACACACCTGTTAATTCTGGGTATTGTGCATGAGCAGTTTCTCGTTTTTATAACCTGTCCACTTTGCTGTTTGCACAGATGTTTATGCACCAGGGAAACAGGTTTGAAGATGGGAAAACAGGTACAAAACCATAAACACTAACAAACAGAAGGCGTACAAGAGATTTGAGACAGACCTGTTCCACATGGCTTTTGTTCCTTTAAAATATTGGTGGGAAGGATAAGGAGCTTTGGGATTTGAGCAAAGTTAGACTGTCCTGCTCCGAGCTACTTACAAACTTCCTATTGTAGTTCTCATCTCAGTGACAATAAGTCAACCCAATCTCTTAGCTTAAACAGCACTTTATGGGATACTGTGCTTTTATGCCCTTCAAACACAGGAACTAAAAGAAAATGAATGTATGCAGTTAAATACAGGGCTGCTTAAATATGATATGGTTTTATATATATATGCACACACATATATATGTACTTCAGAGATCTCAAACATTCAGTGTTTGCTCCTAGGAGTAACTAAATTTGAAAATAAGAAAAGACACATTACAAATTGCTGCTAATTGTGCCATCGTTTTATCAAATGCTAAACATTCCTGCCTGAGACACTGCCTCTTCTTTGCCATAGATCTAGCAGCAGGGAGCTCTCGTAATAACACAAAAACACAGCCCGAGTGAATTTCTGAGATGGGGACACACTATACATCCTCTTGCCACACCAGGGAAATGCATTTGGCAGCTGACTCCTACAGCTTACCATTAAAAGAAAGGCCAAACATCCGAGAGCAGGCAGGAGAGCTCTTCCTGGAGTGAGCAATTTCTTTCCCCTGTTCATGATCCCAGAATTACATTGCTCTCAGTGAGTCCATTCATCAACTTAAAATGAGCACCTCACTGCAGCTCCCAGCATATGAACAGTGGCTCAATTTCAACTAGTTCCTCTGGAAATGCTCAAAAAACACACACCAAAGAAACCTTTCAGACGTCTCCCATGCAGACTTGGTGAGTCTGTTTTTAACACTCCCCTTTCTGTAGCAGAAAAGGTAATTCTTCATTCCCACTGGCTGATTTAAACACATTTAAACACGAGCTATTTAAAGAGCTACTGAATCATCATGAAAATCTCAGGAAACTCGATCTCCACAACGCACAGATAAGAGAGTGTGCTTTGATATTTCAGCTGATTAAATAACTGTCATCAAAAGCTTGTCCTGCTTTCCCATGCAGATCAGTCAGGGCAACAAAAGGTATCATCTGTCTGTGAAACTGTTATACCCCTAGACTTTCATCACTGCTGCTATTTCAATATATTGTCTTCCAGTTGCCTAAAAAAAGGCATTTGAGTGAATGGAGACTAACCTAATACGTCATCTGTCTGCTTCTCAGTTGTAAAAAAAATTCACTGCAACACTGGCTTAGAAGTTGAGTGACCAAGGCTGCAGTGTGGCTGTTTACTGTGCCCTGGCCAAAGGGCAGGAATGGAGAACAAGCTCCAGCCTCCTCACAAACACCAGTTCATCTAATTCTCAGAAAAGAGGTAACATTTAATTGCTTAGAATATAGGGAATGGGTGATTAAAAAAACCCAAACCAAACCAGAACCCGTCTGGACTAGGTCTTCAAAACAAGACAGTAGCCAAAAGCTCGTGTACAGTTCTAAAAGATGAAATTTTGTTTTTCTAACTAAATCTAAGTGTGGCTTTAATACACTCTGCTTCTGATAATCTTCTTTGTCTTCTTCCTCACATATAAAATGGACCTTTGCCCTAAGACAAGTATGTCAATTTATGTCAAGTTCATTACCTCATGTTTTATACAGTCATGGTTTTCACATAGAACTCAAACATGCATTTCATTATTAACTTACTATTATAGCTGACATTAGTTATTCTGAGCAAAATAAGTAAAAAAAGCTAATATAACAAAGCTTATGATTTTGAAAAGTTTCTATTTCTGGAAAGCATGAAGCAAAAACCCCCAAAACTAAGCAGCAGAGCACTGAAGCAGTGTGTTTTAGCACATCTATCTACTTAGAAACTGAGGATCTGCGTTTTCAAAAGAAAAGGGCCGAGTAGCAAGTTTCTCCCAGACTTTTAAAATACAACATCCATCTTGCCTATCCAGTAATGCAAATGCACCTCTCAAAGGGCATGGAAGAAATACGGATACACTTCTCAGCATAGCCCTTGTGGCTGTGTTTTCATGTTGTAACAGAGAGCACCCCCAGGCAGGTTAGCAGTGCACCTGGCTGAAGTCTGTTGGGAATGTAAGGTTTGGACTTTTAAGTTCAAAGCTAGGCCAGGCAGCTGCTGGCTTTGTTCCTTCTGTAAGCTTTGCAGCAATTCCTTCTAAGATTCCTTCAGGAGCGATACATGCTCTGGCCATGACCAGAGCATCATCCTGGATTAAAAATGTGCTCACCACGCTGGGTAACCTTCCTGAGTTGTTCATGTTCTTCTACAATTGGATAGACAGAGTAGTGCAGAACGTAAGGTGTGAAAATTGTCACCCCATCAAGTTAAGTGGGTGCTTGTTTTGGCAGGACAGATCAAACAGGCTATGATCAAAAAAAAGGAAAACAGCTCCCAATTTTTGATCAGTATCTGGGCTTTCACAGTTTAACAGTTAGCCAGCAAAAGGTTTTTGGGAAAAATACTCCCAAACCTGTGGAATACAAGGTTACAGGTCAAACAGGCTAAATGAGTTTATACTGTGTCTCTCCCATTACAAATCTGTCCTGACAGTACAGGGAGTATTACTTGTATCACTTGGGCTTTATGCATCCAGTGGCAGAACTATTAAGAAATTAATCTATTTCATTCTCAGGCTGTTTCACCTCCTTCCTCGTCCTGTCCTCTCAAGCTTCCATCTTCCTTCATTTCCTGTTCTAGCTCTATAAATCACTCTCCTCCTCGTGTACCTCATGTTTGCCTCGAAACTGCATTCCTCTCAGCCACAAATTTTAAAATTAGCAAGTCAAACAAAAGGATTTCTCTGGCAAGAGTTACTCTATGTAAACTCTGGTTGTTATCTGCTTGTGGTTGTTCTGCTCATTTAGGACCAAAGTGCTGGCAGTACCAGCACCACATTCAGCTCTACGTGTTCTTTCCCTCAAAAACACAGCAGTGCTGTCTTCCAGGTTCCTCAAGCCAAATCAAATGAAAAAATACATCCTTTGTGTGACTAACTGAAGCCAAACCCATGGAGATCCAGCAACCTGCACAGAGAAATTCTTCTACAACATGCCTCACCATGAAGGTGAAATAGTCTTTTGATTGTTGAATAAAAGAGCTGAATTTGAGTCCATTATGGGATAGATGCTCCTTACATGAAGAAACGTTTGAGCTCTGAGGCAACCTGTGAAGTGTGACTAGTTTATCAGAGAGGAGATTCTTTGCAGAAGGTACAGCTAATTAAATTGATAAAAGATATTCCAAGATGGAGACCTACAGAAGGCAAGCAGGCAGCAGATCTTGTTCCAGGTGTATTCAAACTCTACTCTCTCACCCCCTGTGCTCGCAGCTTAGGATGTGTTCCCTGACTGGGACAGATACATGTGGGGGAGAAAAGCTCTCCTGCAAAAGATTTGGCATTGCCTCTGAAACAAAAATTGGTCTGACAGTGAAAATGACTCCAGGAGCTTATTTCTTGCCATTCCCCTTTAAGTATATCCCTTGAGCAAGCAGGGAAACACAAATGGTTCTTGATAGGCGTAAGTGCTGCCAAAACTGTTCTTTGGAGCAATCAGAAATGCACACATATGCTTTATTAGCCACCCACACAAGGACAAAGCAGACAAACTGAATTTCATTTGGTTTTCATTTTAAGCCTTGGATTTCAAGCACTTTTCTTCAGGTTGGTCCAACTGACCTTCACACTTTTATATTCACGATGGAGTTTATGTGGAGTCCAAAGATAAAATTCTCTCTTTGGTTTCCTGCTTGCTATGATACTTAAAACTGGTGAGTACAGAGTATCTCTGTAATAGTCTTAACAAATGAACTGTATGACAGATTTTAGATAGTAGGCAAATATACATGCCTGTATCATCATCTGCTTCTGTTGTACAGCTGCAAGGCATACATATTCTTTGGTCTTCAACCCACTGTATTTTACTTTAAACAGTATTAGTTGTATGGCAGATAAATAAACACAGGAAGAGACAATTCATCTACCTTTTCAATGAAGGGTTCATGAAGTCCCTGCTGCGAGGCCATTAAAATAACACAGAACTACAAATGAGAAGATCCTGTCCTCAAGTAAGCAATGAAAAGCATAAACAGAAGAGAAAAAAACCTCAAATGATCTTTCCACAGCACAGAAATGATACTGGGCTCAACCCCTGTTTCTCCTGGGTAAGTGACACAATTCCCATGGGGTTCAATAGCACTCTGCCTGGAATTTGAGGATCTGGAAGTGAGGGGGAATACAGCAGCATACATGTACTTTCAACCAACCAACACAGAAAGCCTCCCAACTGAAAAATTAAACAGGGAGCTTCAGGAAAAGAGCTGCCTAAACAAAACTCCCCAAGACCTGATGTCTCAAAAACACATTACTAGGAGACGAGCACTGAAGTGCCCACAAGGATCTCTGACTGCTGACTTATGCTGGGATGGATTAGCCTTCCAGAAACGAGGTCTGGCCAACATGATGGGCAGCACTGCGCTCAGTCTGCACAGAGTGCACACAACTAAAACTGATAGCAGTGAAAACTGAAAGTGCTACTCTGGCTAAGTCAGTCTTCTAGATGATTACTGATGACATCTTATCATCTACAAACCCAAAGCATCTAGAGAAGACCAATGAGAAAGACAAAATTGATTTTAGTGAAGACCTGCAACCTATAGAAACAAATGCTGTCAACAATACAATGTAAAATTTCCTCCCCAGAAGGGCTGACCCAGCAGGGGCACAGCTGCCCGGGGCAGTGGTGGAGTCACCATCCCCAGAGGGATTTAAAAGCTGTGTGGATGTGGTACTTGGGGACATGGTTTAGTGGTGGCCTTGGCAGTGCTGGGTTAATGGCTGGACTCCA
The DNA here is from genome assembly GCA_013397865.1 of Struthidea cinerea. NCBI lineage: Eukaryota > Metazoa > Chordata > Aves > Passeriformes > Corcoracidae > Struthidea > Struthidea cinerea. The sequence goes on along the minus strand of VZTI01000139.1, from coordinate 2,147,419 downwards.
TGATCTCAGCAATCTTTTCCAACCTAATGATTCTATAGCAACAAAGCAGAGCAAGCTCTGCCTTTTCATGTACGATCACGCAGTTCAGGGAAAAGTATGTGAAACGACACAGCAACAACTGAAATCAAGAAGAGGTTACCACACCCAGACTCCCTCTGTTCTCCATTGCACAGGTGGGGTAAAAGGAATCAGTTTTGTGTGAGGAGTTATTACAGAATTCATGTGCTGAAAAGGTTTTTTTGAAGGAAGCATTTATTTCAATTAATAAAAGACACAAAGAGTAATAATTCATTTACTGCCTCAGTATATTAGGACAGAGGAGGGATTTGACTAATTATGCAGTACTACTTCTACAAAGAAGAGAAATCCAATTCAGAGAAGTGACAGGCATCTTCTCTGAACTTTCTCATGAAATGAACTACCCCATACAATCCCAGGTCAGTAAATGTATGACACCTCCACAGACATGACCATAATCCGTCAAAACAATATTTTTACCACATTTTGTACTTGGTACAGGGAAGTTTCTCAGTGTGCAAGAGCAGAACCTGGCCCACCTCATTTGACTGAGCTGGGACTGACTGCTCAAGTGCTAAAGTTCCAGGATACCTTGACTAAGGCCCACAGCAGACCTGCCCCACAGGGAGCTGGTGAAATCCAATAAAGAACAAGTAATGAGAGTCCCTTCATATATCCTTTGAAAAAGGACAATCCAACTGCCTGCAAGCCATCCTCTGTGGCTCCCAAAGTAGACAAGTGTGTGTTTTCACTCGAACAATCCACCCATCTCCTCTGTGTGCCCAGGAGGGTTCTAACGCTCAGCTCTGCTTCTCCTCCTCACACGAGGAAAGCAATCCCAAAACGGTGGGAGATGAGAACCTGTATGTTTAAACTGCCTAAAGGTTACCACAGGTATTTGGAAGAATTGGCCAGATTCTAACCATATGTCACACTATATAGACAAGCACTTTTCTTTTTTAAAGAAATGCACAGTCTTGAGATAGTAGCTGCTACTGGTCCCTGACAGGCAAGCACTGATAGTGATAGCACCTTGCTCTACCACTGGGTTGCCACGCAAAACCATCACGTGCAGGAAGATGGAATAGTTCACTTGGTATTTATTAGCATCACATCAGTAGGTATATAAATTAAGAAACTACCTGCAGCCAAAATGTGATTCTCTCACGTAAGAAATCTCCCATAAATGCACTGCGATGTCAACAGAAATACTGCATAAATGTAGCCAAATTATTACTAAATATGCTTCCTGACAGCATGGGAAAAAAGGAAGAAATTCCAGGCTACAGCTCATTTCCTTGGTTTAAAAGGAGTCAGTAGCTGCCAAGGACTCTGCCTGCGTTGCCCTGTCAAGGATTTTTTATCACTTCTGAGAGCCATGGGTAGGATCTTGCTGCCAAGTTCAGAACCCAGAGAGCAGTAAAAGCTTGGAGGAAAGGGCTGCTGGTCTTTGGGACATATTTACACAGTGACTTACAGAAGGGATTTTTGGTCCACACGCTCTTTGGGAAACATCTACTGAAGTAAGGTCATAGGTTTACCACTAGCGTGCCTCAGGGGGTGACACAGGGCACACATTACATATAAATCCTCAAGACTATAGCCCTAAACCACAATGTTCATACAGAATTATTTTTCCTTAATGTTTTTACTGTAGGAAAAAAAAATATTGCACAAACAGTAGCATATTTCAGGCCTGAACTTAAAAAGACCTTTTTCTCTAGCTATCTAGAGATACTCTAGGGGTATCCCTTCAAACAAAGATGAGCAGACTGATCCAGCTCTGAAACTTCCTCTCATTTGCCACTGTGATTTCCTATTTTCATGAGTAATGTATTTCCCAGGAAGATGAGACTGTTTTTCAGAGCAATGCTATTAACAGACATCCTTTTGCCTGGTTTTTGTTTGTGTGTGTGCTTTTAATTTTTTTTTTTTTTGCCACCCTTAACAGTAGCAAAGCTAATTTCAAAGCATTAGGGTATGTTGTCTTCACAGCACAAAACTGACAGATGTTTCATATGTTAGAAGTAAACCTCAGTGATATTCCTGCGCTGCCTTCAATGAGTTTGGGCTTTTATTTTCCATAGCAGGGGAAAAAACACAGTTGAGGTGAAGGTTTAGAGGATTCAGGACAGTTGTGTACCTTCTGCAGTCTTGACAAGGTTTATCTGACTGCTCCTGAGCTGGGACTGCTGCGAATGCAGAGCATCAGCAAGTACCTGAAAAAGGAGCTGGACAGACACATGTCACATGAAGTGACATCCAAAGTGACTTGACAGTAGCAAACACCTGCTTGCTCTGGAAACTGAGCAAAACCAAGGCAAGTGAAAAAGCTGCCTCTGTGTGCCTGAAGATGTGACTGGTCATGAGTGGAAGGTGTCCCAGTCCATGGCAGGAGGGTGGGAACTAGATGGTCTTTAAGATCCCTTCCAACCCAAACCATTCTGCGGTTCCATGATGCTCATGGGCAGAAAACAAACACAAACATGCTGCACCTTCCAACAACAGTCACCCTGCAATTTTTGGTAGCTTGCAGACCCTTGGCTCAGCAGAAGCAGTTCAAAAACTGCTCTTCTGAAACCTCACTGAAACACTCACCTTTGAAACCAATGGAATTTCGTTCCATCTGTTGGAAATTAAACAACTTCTAAAATTTTTTTAACTAACTTTGGTCAGGGGTTTGATCATCTTTGCCCAGGGGTTTGGGAATTGAAGTTTCTTTCCAAAAGACTCCACCAGGCAAGGCCTGATGATGTTAACATCAACAGCTTGAGAGCAGCCAGAAGAAACACAGGAGATAAGCGACCATTAATGAACGTTAATGAACATCAACCCCAAACATCATCCCCTGGTGCACCTGGTCTGAGAAAAGACTGATAAGAGAACTGAAGAATGAGGACTAAATTAGCACCTAAGGTGAAGGGATCAATAGCCAACAAGAGATCGAATACTAAGAACTGTGTAATTTAAGACCAATGAACTTGAGAATTTCTTCGGGGTTTGTCTGTATAAATATGTGAAAAGTCTAGGAAGGAGCCCTGTGTGATGGAATGATTTGCACTGCACAACCTGGGCAGTGTGTGGATGGAATGATTTCTATTGCACATCCTGGCCAGAACAAAGCACTGCCTCAATTCTCTAACACTGAAAAGATGTTGGAGAGTTTTCGTTTTTCCCAGTTTCCGCTGACACATCAAACTAAAGACATACAATTTTAGAAGTTACAAAACTCAGTGGGCTGTCCCAGAGAACCCAAATCCCAGCGTGCTTATTATTAAGCCACAATGGCAAAAATAGTAAAATTACTAAAATTTATGGTGAATTTTCATTTACCTTGGAAAGACCATGAACTAGCTCCATTTTGTAATACAAGTCCTGATGAGATTATTCCTTGCCAACATGAAGCTTGACACCAACTGCTCATGCCAGTCTGTGCCCCTAATCTCTACTTGCACAAGTATCCAGATAATACTATTTCTACTATTAATAATGATAATAAAAACACCTCCCCCACTTCAGGCCCAGTGAGAAATCACAATCTGAAAGCATTTCAAAGGCTGTCAACCATGAAAATCAATCAGTGCTGACAACCTCAGCCGAATCAGGGCTCATGGAGGCAGTTTCCAGCATTACTGGAGAGTTGCCAGCCTAATCCTCTCGCTGTAAATACAGTGCTGCGAGCGCCTCTGACAAGGGAAAATGAGCAGATTACATGGGGAGGTAACAAGCTTGAACTGCACCATGTCATGAATGGTGGGGTGGAGGGGAGAAATCAGCCTCCCTTTGTACTCCCAAATTATTTGGTTTCTACCAATCTGTTGAGTAAATCTTCGGGCAAGAGAAGTTACCCCTACACACATTACTACAGCCTTACTCTGAAAATAAGGTGGTGGCTGTAAGAGGTAAACTCTTTTGCCTTGTCCTACAGAAATTAAGCCATTTGCAAGTTCTCAGCTTCCCTCAGCTTCACAAACCAGCCTGATCTATGCACTCAGCAGCCACCAAAAAGCAGGTTTGCTTTGTGCTCCAGGAATGGAGCCCAGACAGAACAACACAGCTGGGAGCCTGCATATTCTCCTGCCTTCTCTGACAAAGAGGCTGTTGAGCATCCTCTGGGCTCTCACTTGGGCCATCCAGGAAACAGCATTTAAAGGGAGTAGATGGACACTGAAATGCATGTACAATCAAACTGTTTACTCACCACAGCTTTCCATATACCAGGTGCTCTTAAATGAAACTGGCACTTCTAAGCCCCATTTGTTCACCCTTGTGCTACTCACTCCTTTGAAAGGGTGCTCATGAGAAGCTAAACCAAAATCCAGTAACGAAAAGACCACTGATTGTAGGTGCTAAAAAGCTAGAAGCAGAGAAATTCTTCAGCCTTTTCTCAATATTTTGTGAGCAGACTGTCTTTCCTATGTAAACTATTTTAAACAAGGTCACAGTTTCATAAACTTCTTGCACCTGCAGGCTGTTTTACAAGATTGTTATGGCTTTGACTTTGAAAATATTTTGGAATAGGTCTCTTAAGACTTGGCCAATCCTCTCAAGGGGTGGATGGCCGAGGAACCAATTACCTATTGCCACTCAACACACTTTTGCCATCTATCCTATATAGTAGTCAGAGAATTATTAAAGAAAAGCTTCGGCTTCCACTTGTTGATGCGCCTGGACTCTGTGGCGTCTTCTTTATGCGCCTCGGACGTAACAGTGACAAGTGATGATTGACAGATTTGTATCATTCCTGACACCCCATCCAGAAGTGCTCAAGCATTTTGTGACCCCGTGCCTTTACCAGCACTACAACCAGAGCCAGGTGCCGCTCTCCCGCGCACTCACGCGGGCTTTGGGTCGGCTGGCAGCTGTTCTCTGAGAATTAGCCCACCAGCCAGAAACTGCAAACATTTCACAAAGCTTCCTCCTTGCTTTAAGAGCATCATGGAAAGGAATCAGTGCAGAGGTCCATGTGCTACTGACATCAGCCACGCGCGTGCGCAGGCGTGTCTGCTCCCACGCAGAAATGAAGGAAATATCAAAACCCTCCAACGCTCCCCGAGTTTTGGGCTTTGCTGCTGGACACCACAGCTTTATGATTTCAATGGCTGTATTCTTTCAAAAACTTCATGCTCTTGAACAAAGCAGTGAACTCTTCAAAACCCTGCTTTACATGGCAGTTCTCACCCAACAGCTGTCACAGACAATATTCATGCCTTATTATTATTCATGAACGTTCAACTGAACCATTTTTTTTGTTTCCACAAATGTTAGGGAAATAGCTCCTTTCTCCAGAGCTGAAAGGGTGTTTGTGTAAGAACAAGAATCCCCATTATTACCTTGATGGTCATTATTCTCAGTTGTTCATTTCCTCCTTTTAGAAATTTAAATCATGCAATCAGAACAGAGCACCACCACCACCTGACTTGTAAGACACTCACTCACTCCCAATTCCAAAGAGAAAATAACTCAAATAGGCTATTTTTAAATAACTGTTTATCCAAACTACTCTGTGAATCCATGTCATGTTTGCTGAAATCAGAAGTAAAATGGCTTGGAAACCAGTTCTGTCCACAGTGAACACTGGCATTATCAGGAGCCATAAGCTACTGATCAGCTTTACTTCTGAACAGCTCTGCACAGCCAGCCAGCACGTGTGTGGGTACTGGGGGTGAAATCAAGAGCCTCATAAACTCCTTGAGAAGCTTGAGAAAATCTTGACAGTTTTAGCTCTAAGTATTTCCTTTTCCACTGCACCTTTAGTGAACATTAACCGTCTTAGGGAGTATAAATTAAATTTCTTACAGTATCTTGATACAAGCTGGCATTCTCCAATGTACTTATGTGGCAAATGGATTTATGTGAGGTACAAACAGCAGATAAAGCACAGGCAACCTGTAAAGCATCAGTAGGAGAAACAGATATTTTTCACCTCTTCTTCAAACTTGCTTTCATGCTTGATAAACTAAAAACTTCCCTACTTGAAAACAGCATCTGAGCGACAAAGTTAATCCTTTCTCTGCCTCCACACATGGAAAATAATCTTATAACTCATTCTGAAGCTGAAAAGAGATTTAAATTAGATTTTGGGAAGAAATACCCCACTGTGAGGATGGTGAGGCCCTGGCACAGGTTGCCCAGAGAATCTGTGGCTGCCCCATCCCTGGAAGTGTTCCAAGCCAGGTTGGATGGGGCTTGGAATAACCTGGGATAGTGGAAGGTGTCCCTGCCCATGGCAGGGGGTGGAATGAGATGAGTTTTAAGGTCCCTTCCAACTCAAACCATTCAATGAATTCTGAGTCTCACCTGTGTTGTTGGGCACCTCTGCTTTCTAAGCAAAAAGTGCAGATCCAGAAGAAAATCTGTCTGAAAAAAGAGGTTTCAGTGGGTGGAGAAGAGGAAGGATAACTGCTTTACACACAGGTAACAAATGGTTGCTTTTCTTAGGAGCACAAAGGCACAGGAAAACTGCACACAGATCTGTGCTGGGGTCTCTCCCAGGCAACACATTTCCAGCCAGTATGAAAATACATGACTGGTGACACCAGGTTCAAAGGCATCAGTGTATCAAGACAGGAAATACAGAGTATTTCAGAGTGTGGAAGAAAGACCTTGCTACACCTGTGAGGAATAAAAAGGCAGATGAAACCTAGGCAGAAAAATATTAAATCAGGCACCCAGAATGTAACCCTAACTGCACATATGCAGTGATGGGCTATAAATTGGTCATTTCAGAATCCAGCTTTGGGAGTTAATGAGACTGCTGAATAAAAATGCCAGCTCAGTGCTCCCTAACTGTCTAAAAGCAAGGAGAGTGACAAGAATTCAGAACAGAAAAGCAAACATGAGACAGGAAGTATGATGGATGTATAGGCAGAACAAGATCGTGTTTTCCTAGCATCTGAAAAGAGATGCACCTGAACTAGAAAAAACTTGCAGCCTGAAATAGAGATGACTGAGTAGGCACATGGACAAGGGCTATGGAATGCTGTGACACAGAGCAGATTGCTGGAGATCAGGTGTCCATTGTCCCTTCTGGGACAGGAAGTGAAACTTGCAGGTGGCCAATTCACAAGTGGCCGAGGAAGCGGTTCTTCACAGAGTGTTTAGTTAAGACTGTGAAACTCATCTTCACAGCATGCTGTAAATGGTAAGAGGAACACAGGTTCAGAAAGAAATTGGAAAAATGAATGGGAGTAATAGCTGAAGACGTCACCTCTGACTCAGGGGAGTCCTTGAGGATGGAACACCACTATGATAATCATACTCTGGCCTTATCCTGGTGCTATTTTGCAGAATTTCAGTCTAGCTGCTGTTGGATATGGGGGCTAGGTGGACTCTTGTGGTCTGGCATGATACATCGTTCTTCAAAATAATAAAAAACCACCCCAACGAACCAAACAGAACTTAGTCAAAACAGATTTAAAATGGGTTTTAGTACAGTAGCCGTGTACCACTGAAGAACCCATTCAGTGGAGCTGATGTAGGAAAAGGCCTCTAGAAGAAAAAACAAAAGTTTGACAGGTCCTTCCAACATGTTCCAATATCTGTTCTGTTGCATTTGTATACAGAAAGGACCTTACTTTCAGAATGCTCTTACATTATGAAAAGTAAAATCACAACATAAACCTAGAGGAAAAAAAAAATATCTATATTCCCCCACACTCCAAATCAAGTCCACTACAACAGCATTGACAGAGTAAGCTGTCTGAAGCATTCAGCAGCTTTGGATGGCTGGCTGAAAATCAGGAATCTTAATACATGTAGGAGACATCAAGCACAGTTTTCCTGTTGTCACCTCTGTGACCTGATGATAATTTTCCATAAGCTATTATCCACCTGTGCCTTGCACTATCCCTTCCTTAGTCATACCATAAGATTACAAGCTTATCCGGGCTGGAAAATCCCAGCCACACAACATACTTCTGCTCTTAGGATGATAACCTGAACAATACTCCGAGCCACAATCCAACACGAAGCTTGGGGATGATGAAAGGATTCATAACGATGAATCCTAATGAAAGGATTTCCCCTAGTCTGCAAGTGCAAATGGCAATGGTAAAAAGGGAATTCAGAATGAAAAGGCCAACCCCTGGGACACTGATGGTAGAAATGACAAAGGAAATAAAGTACTAGAAATCAGGAAAAATACCTCTGTGATTCAGAGAAAAGACATAATTAAAAAAAATTGGGAGAACCCCATACAATCAAGGGCAAGAATCAATTGTGTGTGCATTGGGTAGCTCTGAATTCCGCACAGGATCTGAGCTGCCACTCACACCACGAAGAGACTTCCAAGAACCAGTTAAACCCCACCAGAGGGAGCGGAACACAAGGAGGGAGAACAGGAAACTGATACCCTGAAACTCTCCCAGTTTCCAACTGCAGGCTGCCACACACCTGCACAGGTGGGAGCGGCGTGGCTGTGGGGCAGGCAGGGGAGACAGGGCAGGGGAAGGGAACAGGGCAGGCAGGGGGGACAGGGCAGGGGAAGGGAACAGGGCAGGCAGAGGGGACAGGGCAGGCAGAGGAGACAGGGCAGGGAAAGGGAACAGGGCAGGCAGAGGGGCCAGGGCAGGGAAAGGGGACGGGGCAGGGAAAGGGGACGGGGCAGGGGAAGGGGCCAGGGCAGGGAAAGGGGACAGGGCAGGGGAAGGGGACAGGGCAGGGGAAGGGGACAGGGCAGGGAGAGGGCAGGGGGCGGGGCCAGGGCAGGCAGAG
>VZTI01000139.1:2104272-2138531 GCA_013397865.1 Struthidea cinerea | reverse complement strand
AGGGAAAGGGGACAGGGCAGGGAAAGGGGACGGGGCAGGGAAAGGGGACGGGGCAGGGGAAGGGACCAGGGCAGGCAGAGGGGCCAGGGCAGGGCTCCAGCAGGGCTTGGCTGGCCGGGTGCAGGGCTCAGGCTGCCAGCTGCAGAGCGGGAGCCATCAGCTGGAGCATGCTGCTCCCCATTAATCATCCGGTGCGAACCTGGCCTTCAGCAGAGGGCCTGACAAGAGAGCCAGGATCTAATAAAACCCTGACAGACTGAAAGTGAGGCAGCCTCCTGCCTGTCTCCCTCCTTTGCTTTGAAATGTGGGGTAAAGGTTGGGGGAGAACAAAGAGAGGCTGATGATTGATAACAACTTAATACCTTTCTGCAGCTTTATCAGGCTTTTTAACTAATGACTTAAGCAACTTCACCTCTACAAAATCAATCATCATGTCATAAAAGTCTGAAACACTACAAAATGAAGTGCCTGCCCCAGGGATGTAGAGCATGTGTCATGTTTAAAGTGAACCTAATTCTTCTGGGGGTCCCTGGATGTTACTTTTCACTTTCATGTCCCTTGGAGATATTAAGAGATGGGGAGAGACACAGCAGGAGAACCCAAAATTAGTGCCTTCCCTTAAAGAAATTATTCAAGTAATCCTATCAGAGCTGTTTGCTTATAGAGAAGTGAACTCAGTGATCTGAATAATCTAACCAGAAATACATCAGCAGGAACAATGCTGCAGCAGTCGAACAGGACAGGCAATACAACCTGGCTCTTCCCAAAGATGATCAATCTTCAACAGAAAGGCACACAAGCCCCACATGCTACAGCCTGCATCCTCACTCACTGCAAGCACTTCAGACTGACTCTTCTTTTTAATTTTAACAGTGTCTGGAAACCATCTGTTTTGAGCCACCATCCTCAAATACAGACAAGGACAAGCAGGTGAAGATAAGCACGTGCAGCGTTTGCCAGGTACAGTGTACCTGTTCAGGCAGTCGAGCAGAATCAAGACTGTGCCTCTGCCACAGATGCCTGTAGGTGCAGAGCACTCCCTGAACTTCACTGGGCAGCTGGCACCTTCCCCATGAGACTGCATTGCATCAAGTTGATTTTGACATCAATATATTGGTATCAATATATTTGACATCAATAACTCTGGGTTACACTGAAAACATGATTTAGTCTTCGTCACTCAAAGATACAGAATTGAAAGATACTGAAGCTATCCGTTTTTAAGAGGGAAATAGCTAGGAAATTTAAAGAAAATGACTGATGGAAGGAAAGGGAAAGTCCAATTAAAAATACGTAAGTTCCTAATTTAGGACTTTGTAGCTTTCTTCCCTTTTAGCAGAAAATGAAAAAAAAATTACACTATCCCCCTCTCTTCTGTACATAAAAAGGAAAACAAAAACTTCTAGATTTAGCCTCGCATCCTCTCAAGCCTGTTCTCACTGGCAGAAGAGCTGAGCAAGGGCTACGAGGAGCACATGGCCCTTGGCCTGCTCCTTGTGCAGGTGCAGCTGTGTCACTGTTGCTCACACCTTGCCTCCCCCTTCTGCCATTTAGGCAAAAAACATTCTTCTAATTTAGGAAAAGGAAGATTTTTCTCACACCTAAAAGTGATCAAGGCTTAACCTCCACTGGATATATTTATGTGACAGTGACTTCAACTGCCAATTTCAATGTTGCACACAGCCAGGTGAGATCATGAGAGCTTTTCTCTACAGACAGGGGATATCTGTACAGTGCTTTGAGTTTTAAACTGTTTCTATTTCGATCCTGTTTGTAACCATATTAACCTCTGAACAGCAGGGCTCCTGCCAAGGATGAATTACTTGCCAGAATTTTTTTTTTTTTTTTTTAAAGCTCAAATCTGATACAAGCCCTAGATTCTTTTTTTCCTGCTTTCATACAGTGTATCATTCCAACCTCTCCCTATTCATAAACTTCACAAGAACTGTATTTAGACAAAATCTAAACTGGCATATTTTCCATACACTTAATGGAAATTTTCCTAACCACTTTTGCAAGCAGCTGAAGACATGCTTTTATCTTGCCATGAAGTCACCAAGTTTAATTTGCAACATCACAGTTGCTTCTATGGCAACAGATGGTGACATCAAACACAGGATCATGACTTCACTGTAGGATCAAGAAGGATTAGCTTTGCACTGAGGAAGTTAAGATCTAATACAAACAAATAGCTACAACAATTGCAAAGAGAATTTACAGTGTGATAGTTTACTCCCTGTGTAAATGTTCTCCTTGTTTACTCCAGTATGAAAATCCCTTTAAATCAACCAGCTGTCTGTAAATTAAGCACAAATGGATTAGCTTTAAAACAAGCTCAAGGGTTTAAGATGGGGTTTGCACATGTACCCAGTTATGACTGCAATCAGGCCTATGACTTCCACCGACACTTAGAAAAAAAAAGAGGCCAGAATTAGAATATAATTCCCTCACCATAACCTCAAGGTCTTTCACCTGCCCTAAGCAGGTTATGAGTGCAGCATACCTGCATATAATTTTTACTGAAGCATCGGCTTTGAGCACTGCTTGTTACCCCTGAAAACCTTGTGGGGGCAGTTATTTAATTACCTGATATATTATCTTTCCTGAGATAATCCTTTAATGGATGAATTCCCTGGCCTTTCACCTTTCCATTACCAAAACAGGACCAAACAGAGGGGTCCCAGCTCGAAAGGCCCCTCTGGAGACATCTATTTATTACTAATGTCCCTAGCTAGAGCCAGCCCTGGGTGAGGCAGCACGTGCAATCAAAGAATCAGCTTCCCCTGAGGGAAAACACAGAGATGGATCTTTCCAGGACACAGCTGAGTCTGATGGTGGGATATGGAAATCCACATTCTGCAGCTGTTGCAAGGACTCTCACAGGTGGGAGAAGAGACAAAAGCCTTAAAGCAGCAGCACAGGGGGAAGCTCCACCTGGGGAACTACCTTTACAAAAACCAGAACCAATCCTGTTCCTCTTTGCCAGGTTCCTGGGCACAGGCCCTCAGCACGTTGGTTCTGCTGCATCCGAAACCCGTGTGCCACACACACGCACCGGGGTGTGCAAGTGCCCAGCTACTGACACGCGTTTTTTCCACTGCAGTAGATTCCAAGTCCTTCAACAAGTGGCATTTAGCTTTCTGAGAAGTATTCCCAGGAATTCTGCTGGACCACAGCATCGTCTGTGTCTGCACAGGCTGTTTTTACTGTGAAACGGTGCCAGCTCGGACAGCTTTGCTGCAAGCTGGGCACTGCGAGCGTCCCCAGCATCGCAGGGCCCTGCCTTGACAGAACCACAGTCACAGGGTATAAAGGTAATAACCTCTGATTCCACACCAAGTCACTCTCACGTGTCTTTGCTGAGATGCCAACTAGGGTATGAAACGCTGCTCTGCTATCAGAGCTCTCGTTTAAACGGACTCATCTGCTAGACTACCAGTCCTGTTTCATAAAGCAGATTAGCAGAGCCCTTAAGGAAGGGATGGTTTTGAGCAGTTCCCTCCAGAATTAAAGTCAGACAATAGCTGAAGCACACAGCAGGGCAGGAGAGTTATTTTAAATCTCCCCAATCATTTCATAGGTTTGCAAGTGCTCTCTGTTACTGTTAGAGGACTCAGCAGGCTTTGTTGGACTATCCTTATCAGTGTCAGTAAGGATTAGCTTACAGAAAGGAACTTGCCTAGGTAAATACATTCATTTTGCACATGCACAATTAAAATAAAACCTAAGTAAATCAAGAAGGCAACAGCATGAGGGAAACTGTCGAGACTGATGTAGTGGGACACTTCTGTTAGATTCACTTCCAGACACACTTAGTTTGAGGTAACAGATTTTTTGACCTTCTTCCACTCGTACTTACGTGATAATGAGAAATACTTCAGACTATGTTTGTCACCTCCACTTTCCTTTTCTTGTTGCATCTCAGTTCCAACTAGCTTCCCTTGCGTTCCTGTTGAGCCCAGCTCCTACCTCAGTAACACTATTAGATTCTCTCTCCTTCCCAAATACTGCTAAGAGGAAGTCAAAAGCTTTTCATTCCTAAAAACCCGCTGGCCAGAACTAAAAGCATCTTTACCTCAAAACAATTATCATTCAGTGGAAGAAGAGACTGACTAGAGAGAAAGGCAGAAAACCTGCTACCTCAGTGCTGCAGACAGTTGACAACCCATTTAAATTCTGCACCTCAGCACCCAGAAACAAAGCATGGTGATAATACACCCTGTCCCCTGCTCCTTGCCTGCTCAGCTACTAAACAGGGCGCTCACTCTCTGATCTCCACAGCAGACTGCTCTGCCCAAAGAACTCGGCAATTCCTCCACCAGTGATGGGCAGACCCACAAAGCAGAGCAATGCTTCCGTCTAACATTGCCTTGGAGACAGAAATATCAGAGAGACTCCAGAAGCATATGTGCTTCACTGGTGTGAAGGAAGAAAAGATGAGGAGATCTCGTGTATGGATCTTTTAGCATTTAGCCCAGGCAACAGGAGGAACATCCCCTGAGCACACTGTTAACAGAAGCTGAAGGCACCTACAGAAAGAGCCAACCTGCAGAAAAATATTTTCCAACGTCTGTGAGACCTAGAAGCATTAAAACCAACATGTAAGTGTTCCCCAAATGGTGAGCAGGTTCTGGGATGAGCTGTGTGCAGGAATCCTCAGTCCAATTCATCTCTAGGTCTGAAGAGCAGGAGGATCGCTCCCTGCCCACCAAACAGAAAGCAGGAAAAATGACAGCTCCTGCACAGAAAGCGAGAAGGGTGGAGGGACAAACTCTTCTGGGGGAGGTTTCAGAAGCACATACTAAAGTCCTTTCCTAACAGAAACCAGGCCTGAGCTGTTAGAGGAGAGAGTCTAGCATTTCATCCGTGAGGACGCTACTGATGTGTAATGGTCAGTTGCAGCATTGCTCTGGCTGTGTTTAAACACACACTCATAAAAATTATTAGAAGAGTTTGTGGACATTGATCTTGCTAAAAAGACATGCTTAAGATCCACGTTTTTTCTAAAATGGCTCTTAAAATGAACCAGGTGCCTGCGTTTGACCCAGTTCTACTCAATGTTCCCAAAAGAGCAATGTTGTCTCAGAGTGCTGACCAGCGGATGAACCCAGTGCTGAGGCTCGATGGATCCACCTTGTACAACACTGTCTATTCAAGCATGACCTCCAGAGGCTCAGATCCCCATTCATATTTCATATTCCGCAGATGTTTTTCCCCCCACTTTTGCTGCCTGGTTTTAATGCACCACTGGTCTCTGTACAACCCCCACTTAAATATATCTTACTTTTTGTTGTAAGCAAGCAAGAAGGTGAAAAGCAAAACTGAAAGGTCTGACAGTCCCAGCTTCCCACTGACATACTCCCTTGTTTATGTCAAAAACCAGGGGCTGTAAGTGACATGAAAGCAGCAGAGAGTGGAGAGTGCACAGAATCATTTAAAAGGCAGCAGTGACGCGAGAGCCTTCAGCAGGCCAGGCCCAGCAGGTTGACGTTTGTCAGGCTGGGAGGTTGGGATTGCATTAAGCTACATTTCATTAAGAAAATACTCAGAAACTATTAAGGGGTCCCATGTGGCTGCTTCAGCACATTTAATTTAATGTCTTTCCTCTCCAGTGACCAATCCACCCCCCACTTTCTTACAAACGATGACTTGTGGGTCTTAACCTTACAAGTGAAGATACGTTTGACCCATTAGTTACCCTATTTAAAGGCTTTTGTTAACCTATAGTGCCGAGCTCAAGCCACGGTTTTACACTGAGGCTCCGCATCACAGAGGCAGATGGTGTCATAAAAACCCACCTCCCCCTACCCTATTTATCCAACTTCTGTTCTGCAATCGACATTCATTCCTTATGCACCATTTTCTAGGCACCACCTTATCCCCACAGCTCTGGAGCTGGGGCAGTGGGCATCTGAAATGCTGGTCACGGGGAATGCCTTGGTCAGTGGGTGTGTTTGAAGCTGCTGTTGCTGGCCTATTTCTCAGCAAGAAAGTCCCAAACATCAGAACCCACACTCCAAATGCAAAAGCCTCTTTGAATATGTGAAAACTCCACTAATATTTGGGGAATTAGAAATGAAGTAAAAGATAGAAACTATTTCATCTTGATACTACAGTGCCTATGCCTGTTTTAATTTTTTAAGCCTCCTGTTCTCATTGCCCAGATCCAGTTTCCCCACCAAATGTATGTATTTTCCCCTTCCAGAAAGAACTGCAGGAAAGACAATGAATCATGACTCTGTTGGCTACAGAAGAGGATTTCCTAGTAAGCTGCAAAGTTCACAACCTTCAAAATTCATCTCTTAGACTCAAAAATAAAGCCTGCAGACTTAAGGAATGGAGAAAAACAATCCAAACACAAGGAAGTCTCTCTTTTACATTACTTTTCCAAAAGAAACCAGAAAGCCAAAGAGAGTAAAAAACCCCACAAACCTCAAGCACTCAGTACTGAGGAACTGTCAAGAGGCAACGCACATGTGCATTAATAATAATAATTAATGAACAATCTTGTTAGGTATCCTGTCTCATAACCAATGAGCAAAATCCTTACTGAAAAGGTTTCCAAAGTCTGGCTTGTTTAATTTTCAGAAGGAAAAGAGGAAGATTAGTATTGTGACTTGCTGGTAAAACACCGAAATTATAGAGCACTTTGCTGCTTAGGATCAGCAGAACATCACTTCTCCCTTTGTGCTGTGGCTGCAAAGCCCAGAGCATGGTGAGTGTCTGATAAGGGGCTGGAGGCAAGCTCCTGGCCCAGCAGAGTCTTACTTGCTGAGCTCTAATGCCATGACATGTACAGCAATGAGCTTTTATTGATTTTGCATTTGGACCTGCCTCAAACACTCAGGCCATCTCTCCACAGGAAAAAAAAATTAGGTGGGAATGTAGGAAGGACAAATCTGGCGCTAGATATAACAGTAGCTGAACAAAGAGTATTTCAAATCTTCAAAATAAATTGAGGTCTTTATCTAAAATCAGGGAAGAAACTATAAAAAAAGCAAAATATTCAGGAAAACTAAAACAAAGTATCGATACTGAAACAGAGAAGGAGCTGCTGAAAAGAGACATTGGCTCAATTTTTCAGCTGAATCTGTTCCAAGAAACAATCTTCCTTTGATCCCTCTCTGTACCCACAGTCAGTTCTGCTGGGCTGTGGGTATGCACTCACCAGCCCTGCCCCAGCTGTTTCACATGGCAATACCTAGCTCAGCTGACATGGAAAATCCATCCTGTGAGCATCCTTCCACACTTCCTAGCACAGGCATGCCTTATGGGAGGGTCAGCACGGCCACCAAGGCCTCCCCAACTGTCCTGGAGAAAGTGGGTAACACCGTAACTTTTGCCCGGTTCCATGGGATCCCGCAAGCCCACGGAACCTGGGGCATTTTCGGTATTACAGTCAGGTGGCAAAGAGGCAGGAAGGAGATTCGCTTATCATCCTGCTGGATGGTTTATTCCATGTTTACAGCCGAACTCCAAAGCAAATCTGAAACCCGATCCCGAGGGCCCCCGTGGGGCCAGGGAGAAAGGTGGGATTAGGGAATGGGGACCAATGGGAGAATGCCAGGGGCGTGAGGAGGCTGGCAGCCAACCGGGAGAGGCAAACCGGGACAGACCATACCAAGGAACAAAGCATCCCAGGGGATGCTTCTGTTCGCCCCTACCCAAAGGCATCACCGACCCCCACAAGTGGGGACTCCACAACCTTGCCCGTGTGACTTCCTCCAAACGGAGACGGGAGGGAAAGCCTCTACTCCTGCCACGGTCAGGTCACACATCCTGCAGAAACCTGGGGGTGTCACTGCCAAAAACCTCTGTGGTCAGACTGCCCACCGAACAGCCCACAGACCGACTGCAAGCAATGCCATCAGCTAATGGAATCTGTGCCAGGACTGCAAGAGGCCCTTGGCTGTGCCCCAGACTGAGGAATAACCCACTCCACGGACCCTGTCAGCAGCGGAATCCAGGGGCCGTGGGCTGCTGGCACCAAGCTGCTGCCCACAGCAGCTCAGGCAGAGCTGATGTAACCACACAGCTCAAAGCAAAGGAGAATTTCCTGTGTATCTAGACCAGGCACCAGCCAGAGCACTCAAGTCCCAGACTGTCAGTCTGAGAGTCTCTTTGACAGCACAAAAATCAGTGGTGATTGCCCCAGCTGAAAAACACAACAGCTCATCATGGCGAGGCACTCTGTGGAAACCCATCACTTTGGACGATTACCAGGCAGCTGAATGTCCACAGCTGGACAGACACACTCAGGGATCCTGTTCATGGCACGGCTGCCAGCAGCCCTGCATTCCCCTGGCTGCCCCAGCCTCGCAGGCTCTGCAGAGGCAGCCTGGATCCCGCAGATGCACTGCTGCAGGTACAGCTGAGGCAGGTGCAGAGCAATGGCAGAGAGCTCGTTTGGGAGGCTCAGAGCCAGGCAGAGATTAATTACCCACAATGACACTGCAATCAGCAGCAGAGGTATCATCATCTCTGCCTCTTTTCTGCACACCATTTATAAAATCCAGGGCAAGGCACTTGACAGTTCCTGGGCTCAAAGGGCCATAAGATTTGCAGTGAAACTGGAATGGCAAGCAATGCTACCTGGGGCTGTGATTTACCTGACTGCTGCTGGCACTGGGCAAGTGACCCAAAGGGGAGCGTGTGCACTCTGCTTCACTGCACGGGGAGGTGGGAAGTACAAAGGTCTGCAACAGGTCATATTCAGCATCTGTATTTTTCAAGAGTCATTATTTGCGATACTGAGGTCAGATTTCACCTTTTCTATGAAAGCAATCTTTCTCACCCTTTTTTTGCTATAATTTTTTTTAGTTCATATGAACTTGTGAGGGGAAATTCAATAATTTGTGAAGCAGTAATGCACAGAGAACATGCTCCAGGCTGCTAATAGGTTATTAATAGAGCAAAAATTGCTGCAGATTAGAGTACCTAAGCATGCTGCCTAATTGCAAAGCAGAATGTCTATCACACTGTGTGGCAGCTGAAGTGAAATACGTGTCCTGAAATCTTGGTTTTCTTTGCATCACTTACCAGCTCGGTGAAGCATCATGATAATCCAACAGAAGGAGTCATGCAACAGTGGGGTTTAAAGAAAAGGTAACATACTAATATCATAATCCTGCTTCTATTCTGTCAGGTAAGATGGATTCTTGGAGCCCCTGGAAAGGTATTTTATGCTAAGCAAGTGTTTGACATTTCCCCTGATCTGCAAAAATTAAAAACAAAATAAAATATAGAGATGGATTCGAGTCACAACTGATGAAGTTCACCAGAACTGTGTTTAAAGACCCTGAAGAGACCCTGCTAACAAGACAGATTCAACTGCACCTAAAACTTTATTGAATTATACATTTTCCCAGACAGTCCATAAACTCTGAGCAGATTTCCCCCCTACCTGCTCTAGAAACCTATTCCAGTGTCTAAGTTCACCACTTTCTCTAGTATTAGCACGAGCTCCTTGGCCGAAATTTAAGACCATTAATTCTCAGGTCATGTTTTCCAAGTACCAGAACATGCAACACCAGCCCCTTGCAGCAGCAGCAAAAGCTGCAATGATTGAGCTGACAGCTGCTGTTGTCAGGGGACAGTCTGCATGCTACCTCTCCTCCTTAATCCCAGCCCTTGCCTGTTTGTCTCGTCCTTGAATGAGATGACAAGTTTAAACGGAGGCAGTCATTAATTACATGGCTTGGTTTGAAGCTAGCTCCACACAGGAGCTAAAAAAATCATGGCTTTTCAGCACTGCTACAGCACAAATGATGCACGGTCCCCTTCAGAACTGTCTCCTGCCCAAATGTTCCTTCTCTTTATCTCTGCAAGCCTGAGCAGGGTTAGGAGGGCCCAGGACAGGTTTAGGCACAGGAGCTCTGACACTGGGCAGCATGGCTGATGACCTCTTTATCCTGGTCCCTCACCAGACTCCTGCCCAACTCCTCAGGGACAGGCAGCAATAGGCTGGTTCAGCTCTTCTACAAGGGAATATCTTTAATAACCTGGAGTAGCTTCTGCTCTTCCTAACTACCCTGCTCACAGGAGTTACAGATCTTTCTCCCTGGCAATGACTCCTAGACCACGGATATTCAACGTAGCTGCCACAGAACAGAGTGTTTCAAACGACAGAAGGTGGCTCTGCTGGATCCCCCTTCTCTCCATATGCTCACAAGGAGCCAACCCACAGTCACCCCCAAACCCTCCCTGCAAAGCAGCTGCTGAGGGAAGGCCTCCACACAGCAACAGGTATGTTGACTGCTGTCCAGACAGTCCAGGTAATAAAATATTGTTCATTTAACGCTGCAAAAACAGGTGGGGACACAAATTCAACAAGCTGTGTCACCTCAGCTGTAGCTGGGGAACGTGGGACTGTGAGGGTTGGACAGCCAAAAAAAACGAGCCCAGTCTGCTGCCACTGCGCGGGTGGGAAATGCCACGACGGCGTGTGACACAGCACTCGGCTTTGCTGAAGCAAGCAGGGTCCCTGCAGGAGCACTGCACAAACGTGTGTGCTTAGTGATTCATTTTTCCATGTGCCAGGGTACACGCTGGGGCCCAACAGGCAAACTTCATGTGGTGAAGCCAAAATTCTTCTGCTTTTGCTGTTTCTCTGAGCACAGCAAGGCAAGACGTAGTTAGTGCTACTCCCAAACTCTCTAGCTGGGACAACTACCTCTGAAAAGAACCACAGCAATGGTCACAGAGCTGCTGAAAGTCACTTGTTCCTCTGCAGGCAGCTAGTAGCCAGTTTGTGTTTGGTTTCCCAGTTGAGCCAGGACAGAGAGGCAGAGTATCCCATCTGTCCCCTGCAAGACACTCTGGGCACATCTGCCTCCAGAGCAGAGCTGCCCTCCTCTGCCCTCCTGCCTCAGCCTCGTGCCCACGCCAGCACCGGCACACGAGAACACCTCAGCCAGTGCAGGAAGCACCTTGCCACACCTTGCCAGCTCTGGGGCAGCCTGACCATCTGTTTCTGTGAGCAGCCACTCTGCTGATGGGCTGGGATTTCTGGGAGGGAATTTTAAGCTGGTCTGTCCTGGTTTTGCCCATGGAGACAACGCTTACACTCAGGAGCCTGGTCCCTGGGGATTATTTTCTGTTTCAGTCCTTGTAGCTTCACAGAAGTTAGCAGGATAACTAACTAGCTCTGCTGTGCACAAAACCCCTCAATGTTAAATCCACAAGGTATCTGTTTCCTACACAGGAAATCTAACAAGTAGGCTGCCCTCTATACTTTCTCTTTTGTCAAGCATACGGGCTCCCACATTATGCATGCAGGCTTTGTATAGCTGCATGTTTCTCTCACATAAATACTCATGAAGGAGAGACAGTTCATGCATCTTTATTCTGCAATTCAAATGATGCCTCGTTATTATCACTGGAAATCCACTGTGGTTCAGTGAAGGCAGCAACTCCTCTATTACATCATGCAAGAGTAAAATGCTGCCCTGGAATATCAGTGTCTCTACACTCTGTATTTTTCTAACAAAAGGAATCCATTAAAAAGTCACACAGTGATGACAATTAAAGCTTCTCTCGCCAGCAGATTACAAGGACACAAGTCAGCTCCCCAGCCATGGAAAGTGCTTCACTTGTCTCAGTCCCATGGCTATATTAACACCCTCAATAGATGCCAGCACAGTGTCTGTGTCTAGATGCATTGAAAAGATAAAAAACCCACTTCATTTTGAATTTAAAAAATAATGGCTATGCCTAATAATGTTTTAGAGTCAATGTGGCATGGTAGCAGCTCTACCGCTCAATAGGTAAATGATTTCTGTCTGCATTTACGGCAATACAGATTTATCACCTCAAAAGCATATGAATACATTTCCTAAAAGGGTGAGATTCTCAAGTAGCCCTTCACAGAAGGCTTCATGAGCCACTATTCGTTTTTAACACTGGAAGTTTTGGAGAAGTTAAAAAAAAAAAAATCTCCAGCTCCTATTGAGCTTGAAAGCACTGCAGACTCTGAACACACATGAAGGTGCCCTACCAAACAACTGCATCTCTGATTTCTAGGCACAAAAGAGGGGGAAATGACAGAAATGGAATTCTAGGTAAAAGAAGGTGGCTTTCACTCAGCACTCACTTAGGTAACGTCATAAAGCTTTCCCCATCAGCTGTAGGTGTGCCAGCCCTGTGAGGCAGTACTCATTTTACTCTGTGTTTTACCTAGAGACTGCCCTGGCCCCAGGAGGGAGCTGGGCGTCACTGAGGGCATCAGGCAGCCTCACAAGGAGCCTGTGAGGTCACCCTCCTTCCCAGATCTGGAGCTGAAGGAACCCAGAGGGTGCAGCCCATGAACAGCAACGTGACAGATGGCAAAAAGTGCAGGACGAACAGTCACAACTGCCATGTGGTGTACAGAAGGGGAGAGGGAGAGAATAAAAAATCCCACAACAAAACAACGCTCCTTTAGGGCACATACACTTACCTAAGCCACGTCAAATGAGGAAACAGGTGCAGGTCAGAAGACATCAAGGAAACATGAAAAAAGAAAAAAAAAAGAGGGAGCAAATCAGTTGCAATTCCAGTTAGCTTGATGGCAGGAGCTAAGAGCACCCCACAAAGTCAGACTCAACCTTTACTAGAGCGAGCAAAGTTTAACACAATAATTCTACTCCAGTGCTGCCTTTTTGCTGTGTGTTAGTTTAGCAGCAGCATGATGCATGCAGATGAAAAAGCAGAGAGTTAAAAACAAATCCTTTGTGCACTGTGGCTGGAACACAACTCCACCTGCAAGGCTCTCAGAGGCTTCCCACCTACAGCTGTTTGTGACTCAACACTGGTGGCTCGGGCACACAAAGGCCTGACTTTGCCTTCAGACCTCACTGACTTTGGTTAAACCGTTTTAGGAACTTGATTCCTATTGAGTCCATTAATTCTTAGCTGTGCTAAGTCTGGAGCAAGTTGCAAGAGCAGGCAATCATCAGGGAAAAAAATGCTTTAGGAGAAAAGGAAAATAAAAGACAGGAATATGAGTAATTTTCAAAAAAAACCTTTCTTTTGCACTCTTGGGTTTTTTTTTCCTTATTGAGGCTCCTGTTACAATGATATTTATTTGATACAATATAACTTTATTCTTTCATTCCATTGCATGACAGAAGCCTTAATTCTTAACAAAGACTTTGTATGAGAGCAGTCAGCTCTCACTTCCACTCGTTGCAGTAACTCACAACCTACATTTCTGTTGCAAGTAACATCAACAGGTAATAGTTGCAGGATACGCTTCATTAACCTTGACTACACACATTTAACAACAAATTTCAGTTTCTGCTTTCTTTCCTTAAATCATGGATGGACATTTCCAACAACAGATGACCACACCACTGCTCCCCAATGTCTTCTTTTCCAGAGTCTTTCATTTTTGTCTTCTGATTCCTGCCAAAGCTTACTATGGTTTTATCTCAAGCCTTGCCATTTCTTTTATACAAAACTTCCTTGTAACCGCTCTGTTAGATCAAATTAATTCATCCTCGTTAAAAAAATGGCCACCACCTCTCAGGCCATTCCTCCAGCCCTTCTGTGAACAGAGGATCACCAGTTCTCCATTTTGTCCATATCAGAGCTGGGGCAGCAGCTGATAGAACTACGAGCAAAATCCAAAACAAACAACAGCAGTAAATCCTTTGCAGTATGGAAACACAGTCACCTCCAGAAAGCTCTGCCTGGACACCACACTGAGGGCAGACTGGGCAAATTCAAAGAAAAATCCACCGAGAACTACTAAATACAGTAGGAGCTGCATCCAGGGCAGGAAATTTCTTGGCTTTACTCAGGGGAAGTAGCATAGACCCTTGCCTTGTTTCAGTTATCTGTAGTTCTCTTTATGATCAGCACTGAGGACACTGTGTTAAGGTGGGCCTTTAAGCTGACCCAGGATAGCTATATCCTAGCATTCAAAGGTTGAAACCTGGCTGTTCTCCAGGCTCTCTGTGGCTAGAAATCAGGGCAGGTGCTCATAAGGACAAAAGGTGCTAAGGAAGAGAAAAAGGAAAAAAAAAAAAGATTAGCGAGGAGAGTAGAACAGCTCCCCTTACTCCACGAGATGAAACAGAAAAAAAAAGTGCGACCAACCAATCAACCCAAAAGCAACTAAATAAACTCTCCACACATTTGGCTTAATCATTAATATTTGAATTTTGAAGGAGAGATAATCCAGAACCCAAAGCAGGAAGCTTCCTTTATGTGACTCTAACAGTGAGGACTGGAGCCATGGGCCAAGTTGAGCTCAGCCTGCCCAAATGGGAGGGGCAGGAGTAAAACCTCAGTACTCCATCCCACAGCCCCCAGCACCGGCCAGGGAAGGGCAGTGCCTTCCCAAACAGCCTTTTTGCATAACACAGACTATGTCCTCTGGGGCCTGAGGTTTAAAATCAACCAAGCCAGCTATGACCCTCTACTCCCCAGTCTGAAGGGCTTCCTTCCCTCATCACCAGCAAGCATCGTTCCATCTCCCGCTGCGTTGGCTAAACCAGTATTTTCTTTGCATTTTCCTTAATTTTAAGATCATTTACAAATGAAGAGGAGCAGCTCTGCATGGCAGGCTAGGCTAGGTAAAGCACAGAGGCTCCTTCAGCACTGCCTGGTCTTTATTAGCAATAACAGCTCAGTCACTGCATGGCTCTGCTGACACAACTCAGCACCCATTCAGGGCTCCAGACCCGCTGCCTCATTAATGGGGATAAATGTTCCTTTATCTTTACAAGCGAGGGTTTCTGCAGGATTAGAGCTGCAGGGATATAAAGAAGAAGGAGTGTTGCTGGCCACCTTCTGCAGTGTATTAGAGACACCTACGTACAGTCCCACGGCCAGACAGTAATAGGAATTAAGATTAGAGCTGTGTGGCATTGCCAGGGAAATCATGCCAGCTCTCCAAGGTTGACAGATGCAGCAGGAGCAGCAAGGGAGCAAAAAGGAGTCAAAGCTATTGGTAAGATGACGAGATAACAAAATTAAACATCTACAGTGTGAACTTCTCCCCAGCTTAGAATCAGACTTTAATATTTACAGCATGGCACAAAACAAACACAATATGATTTAAACTCCATTTAAATCCCTCTCTTTCTGTGTTTTTAAAGTCCTAATTCCCACTGCCTGAGGACAAATAAGTCCTCACGCACAGATGAGGTATCAGCCAACTATACTATAAAGGAACAAAGCCCAGTTAGCATCCTCCACTACAAGGAATTTCCTATGGAAAATAAATAAAAAGGCAATGTTTTCTGCATACCTGGGCCTTGGCTGGCTGTGGCAAGACAGCAGAATTCCTTGTTTCAGCATTTAGGCAGTGTTTTAGTTCAAAGTCTTGGGCATAGAGTGACAGAGGAAAACAGCTCAAATAATTTTGTAGCTCAGACTCAAACGATATCATCACTTGGCGTTTCTGCTCAGTGTCCCCTCTTGTGCAGCCTCCCCTGGCAGGGAGGAACAGAGCAGAACAGGAAACGCTCTGGGTAAGGTCTCCCACGGCCTCGGGTGCAGATGCACAGCTCGGTGCGAGGCCAGCTGGCAGAGGGGCCTGAGCCTTTATCCCAGCAACCCTTGTGCAAGCTGAAAAGAAGATGAAAACCAATTCCACTCAAAATACATTTTCCAAAAGCCTTGATGACTTTCGCTGCCTCTAGAATAAGCCAGCATTTCAGTGAAATAAAACCACATGGTAAATGCTATAGGGTTTTTTTTTTTCAGATTAGTCATAAAAAGGTTTGTGTGGAATGAAATTAGACTGATTCCTCTTAACTGTCACTAAAGACTTTTCTGTTTCTGTATGAACTGGGCTGATATTATATTGGACATTGATGAAAACACGGTTTTCTCCCCCATACATGTTTAAAAAGCATTCAGTATTCCACTTTAGGAGCTCCCCTATTAAGTGAACTGAAAACCACTGATGTCTCCAAAAAAGTTAGCTTTTCAGGCAATAAAAGTGATACCTTTATACTGGAATATTTGTTTTACTAAACACTGAATAGTATTTTTCAGAACTGAGAAGAAAATCTAAGGATTCATGACAACTACGTGACACATCAGCCATTCCATATATCTTTGAAACCAACAGACAGTTTTGGGGCACTGGAATTTAATTTGTTTTCCTCAAACAAAGCAAGCCTGGATATAAACCTGCTCTTACTGAAATCAGGAGCTCTCTGACTTCAGTGCCAGCAGAATTAGATCAATATCCTGCACTTTTTCGGATCCCACCTGCATTCAGTGCAGCATTGCTTTTGAGAAGCAGGACAGAGCATGGTTCTGAAAGGGTTACTTCATTACAGAAATGTTTACTTTACAAACCAAAAAACATTACACGCTATTTGTACCAACTTTTCTTGTGAAGGGTTTTTCTTCCTTTCAGGTACATATTTGCATTAAGGAAATAGGTTTTTTATGAGAAAGGGAGACCCAAAGGTTTGCTTTGACTGAAAAGTGGAACAGAGAGGCAAATGCATCCCTGTGAAGTTGAGAGTGTGCTGGATCATGAAAGCACAAGGGTTCCCAGCCCCCTGTTCTGTTGTACAGCTATAGCACCGTTTCATCTCCTGGGCCTCTTCTCTTCTGATCTTTGATTGCAGGAATCTGAGAGCAGGAACTGTTACCACAAGCTTATATAACGCTCAGCAGAAAAAAACCCACTCATATTTATGCCACTTTGTTCCACCAAATTACAGTGATTTTGCAGATTTCCCTCAGTATTTTTTCCCAGAGTCTCTCTGACTACAGCAGCGGACTTGATTTGGCACAGCCAGAGTGAACAAGCACTTTAGAAACCAAAACGCTGCCTTGTTTCAGAGAATTTGTCACTGTCCATGAAATCACAATCTTCGCTCGAGGGCAAGTAAGCTGTGTCTTATATATGCTCCTTCCTAGTTTCCAAATGCTGCTGCTGATGAGTGGGATGGGTGAAGCTGAGCTCTCAGCAAAGGTTCAGAAGCCCTGTCTGGGCTGTCTGCTCACATGCCCTCACCTGCCTGCCATCAGCAGTTTGAAAGGTCAGCGTGGCCAGCGCTCATGCCAGCCAAAAGCCCTTCCCTCTGAGCTGCCTGTGCCACACTTGCCAACGAGCAACAGAAACAAAGCCCACTGGGGGACAGAAACACAACCACCCTGCTAAAGAAAAGATGATCTGAGTCTACTTGCTCTTCCCTGCTCCATGGTACCAAAGGCTTAAGAAGTCCCTACACACCAAGTACACATGTGTAACATCTTGGCACAATTGTCAGAACAAAGAAATCAGTGCTGAGTATGTCTTCCCCACTAGTGGCTTGTCCAGTTACTCACAGCTCTCACTCTCCTTGGGTTTGCAAGGCAGCTTGAACCCCAGCTTGGTTTCTTCCCCAACCCTATGAACGAAAATAAAGCTTTCCTTTTTTTCTGTTTGACAAATTCAAAAGAAAGAAAAGTTTAAATTAAAAAAGGGGTGTCAGCTCCTGAAAAGTATTTTCCCTGTGATGACAAAAACGTATCTAGAGTCATTCAAAAAGTCTGCTTGCATTTTCCTCCCTGGCCTTGGTCTTCCCTGTACAAACTCTTTTGGTTATGAACCCTGTATTCAGAAACAGACAATCAGAGATAAAGAAGCATAGAAGGTTTGGAGATCAGTAGGTATGGAAATCTAAACTTCCATATCCTGACACTTGCACTCAGGTATAAATTCAGAGAGGGGGAAGAGACTTAACACTGTCAGTACACAACTTCCTCAGGCTCTCCTAGGTCGCACTCTCATTTGTGCTTAGGAATTAGAGAAATACCAGACAGTCACAAGTCCTCTGGTACCTGATCAGAGTGAGAACCGGGAATTTTATCACTTGTATTAAAAAAGCAAACATTCTGCTCCCTTCTCTTTCCATTGCTTCCCTCAATAAACTACTCCAGCCCTGATATATGAGAAGCCTTTGCCCAGCACACACTTTCCTGGTAAAAACAAAAATCCCCAGGACTGCTGTGACATGATTATCCTGTTCCTGTTGATCCTGTTGATCATGCAGCAGAGAAGGGTCTAGAGGCCAAATTACACCATCCCAAGACACGAGTATGCCAAAGCAGTTCACTGCTCTTGTGCCTCAAATCCCACCAGAAATATGCACTGTTACGAGCATGGCTGCATCACTTGAGACACTTATGATGTCAGGAAGGGAGAAGAGGGAGTTAAAAACCAAAATCCTCTTAGGAGTCACTCAACTCACAGGAACACAGCAGTCATCACTGCTGGTAGAGCCAGGGGAAACTGGAAGCTTGAGGGACCAGTGATCACAACATAGTGAAGGACAAGAGAGGGCATTTCAGCTGAAGTCAGTATCTAATGGTCCACAGGGGCTGTCTGTAAAAATGACTGAACTGCAGTCTCAAGGAAGTTTTCTGTTCAGACTGAGCATAGCCCTGAACCAATTTGGTGTGTCTGTCAGCTCTGCCAGGGGAGGAGGACAGCGAAGGGACAGAAGAACAGCAGGGACAGGAACGTTCAAGCAAAGGTGAACACACTAAGTGTCTGTGCTGGTTTTAACTCCTGAGTTAATTTTCCCATAGTGGTTTGCATGGCATTATGGTTTGCATTTGTGCTGGGAACAGCGTTGACAATACAGAGATGCTTTTGTAATTGCTGAGCAGTGCTTACACAGAGCCAAGGCCTTTTCTGTTCCTCACCCCACCAGTGAGGAGGCTGGGGCTGCACAGGGAGTTAGGAGAGGACACAGCCAGGACAGCTGGCCCAAGGGCTGTTCAGTACCACAGGGCATCATGCTCAGCATGGAGGAGAAGTGCAGTGTGATGGCGTTTGTCTTCCCAAGTCACTGTCACACGTGATGAAGCCCTGCTTGCCTGGAGATGGCTGAGTTCCTTCCTGCTGATAAGGAGTGAGCGTATTCCTTGTTTTGCTTTGCTCGTGCATGCGGCTTTTGCTTCACCTGTTGAACTGTCCTCACCTCAACCCATGAGTTTCTCACTTCTGATTCTCTCCCCCATCAGTGGGGAGTGAGCGAGCATCCGTGTGGGGCTCAGCTGCTGCTGGGGTTAAACCACAACAGAGCCCTCGTGGGGTGAGGCACAGCTATGGTGAAATGGGAAACACGCACACAGCCCTTCATGAATAATCCACAGCGACACCAATACCTGCAGTACAACGAAGGCAAGAAAACGGACACGTAACCAAACCAACACATGGACACNCTCTCCTTGGGTTTGCAAGGCAGCTTGAACCCCAGCTTGGTTTCTTCCCCAACCCTATGAACGAAAATAAAGCTTTCCTTTTTTTCTGTTTGACAAATTCAAAAGAAAGAAAAGTTTAAATTAAAAAAGGGGTGTCAGCTCCTGAAAAGTATTTTCCCTGTGATGACAAAAACGTATCTAGAGTCATTCAAAAAGTCTGCTTGCATTTTCCTCCCTGGCCTTGGTCTTCCCTGTACAAACTCTTTTGGTTATGAACCCTGTATTCAGAAACAGACAATCAGAGATAAAGAAGCATAGAAGGTTTGGAGATCAGTAGGTATGGAAATCTAAACTTCCATATCCTGACACTTGCACTCAGGTATAAATTCAGAGAGGGGGAAGAGACTTAACACTGTCAGTACACAACTTCCTCAGGCTCTCCTAGGTCGCACTCTCATTTGTGCTTAGGAATTAGAGAAATACCAGACAGTCACAAGTCCTCTGGTACCTGATCAGAGTGAGAACCGGGAATTTTATCACTTGTATTAAAAAAGCAAACATTCTGCTCCCTTCTCTTTCCATTGCTTCCCTCAATAAACTACTCCAGCCCTGATATATGAGAAGCCTTTGCCCAGCACACACTTTCCTGGTAAAAACAAAAATCCCCAGGACTGCTGTGACATGATTATCCTGTTCCTGTTGATCCTGTTGATCATGCAGCAGAGAAGGGTCTAGAGGCCAAATTACACCATCCCAAGACACGAGTATGCCAAAGCAGTTCACTGCTCTTGTGCCTCAAATCCCACCAGAAATATGCACTGTTACGAGCATGGCTGCATCACTTGAGACACTTATGATGTCAGGAAGGGAGAAGAGGGAGTTAAAAACCAAAATCCTCTTAGGAGTCACTCAACTCACAGGAACACAGCAGTCATCACTGCTGGTAGAGCCAGGGGAAACTGGAAGCTTGAGGGACCAGTGATCACAACATAGTGAAGGACAAGAGAGGGCATTTCAGCTGAAGTCAGTATCTAATGGTCCACAGGGGCTGTCTGTAAAAATGACTGAACTGCAGTCTCAAGGAAGTTTTCTGTTCAGACTGAGCATAGCCCTGAACCAATTTGGTGTGTCTGTCAGCTCTGCCAGGGGAGGAGGACAGCGAAGGGACAGAAGAACAGCAGGGACAGGAACGTTCAAGCAAAGGTGAACACACTAAGTGTCTGTGCTGGTTTTAACTCCTGAGTTAATTTTCCCATAGTGGTTTGCATGGCATTATGGTTTGCATTTGTGCTGGGAACAGCGTTGACAATACAGAGATGCTTTTGTAATTGCTGAGCAGTGCTTACACAGAGCCAAGGCCTTTTCTGTTCCTCACCCCACCAGTGAGGAGGCTGGGGCTGCACAGGGAGTTAGGAGAGGACACAGCCAGGACAGCTGGCCCAAGGGCTGTTCAGTACCACAGGGCATCATGCTCAGCATGGAGGAGAAGTGCAGTGTGATGGCGTTTGTCTTCCCAAGTCACTGTCACACGTGATGAAGCCCTGCTTGCCTGGAGATGGCTGAGTTCCTTCCTGCTGATAAGGAGTGAGCGTATTCCTTGTTTTGCTTTGCTCGTGCATGCGGCTTTTGCTTCACCTGTTGAACTGTCCTCACCTCAACCCATGAGTTTCTCACTTCTGATTCTCTCCCCCATCAGTGGGGAGTGAGCGAGCATCCGTGTGGGGCTCAGCTGCTGCTGGGGTTAAACCACAACAGAGCCCTCGTGGGGTGAGGCACAGCTATGGTGAAATGGGAAACACGCACACAGCCCTTCATGAATAATCCACAGCGACACCAATACCTGCAGTACAACGAAGGCAAGAAAACGGACACGTAACCAAACCAACACATGGACACCCGGGAACAAGAAAAAAACCCCACTTTCTTTCACGGGTATATAAAGAAGTCTAAGCAGCCCTCAGACTTTCTGTGAATACCCTCCTGCCTGGGTGGCAGGAGCAGCACAGTTATGCAAGATACATGTGGTTCTCAGACTCCAAACAATACTTCTATGCCAAAGTGATATATAGGCCAGCTACTGTCAGAAATGAAAATGCTGCTCATGAAAGTATTGTCCTGTGCATCAGCAACAAAAGGAATAAAACAATCTTGCAATAATTGCCCTAGGGCTGGGAAAAAAACCCAGCTAACTGTTCTCTGCACCATGGTGAACTCGTTTTGATTCATATTGATAGAGTGAAACATAACATGCCTCCAATTAAACTCAGCACAAGCTTGAGGGACACCTGTCTTGTCCTTCAGCCAACAGTGACAAATAGGATACTCAGAGGTCCACATCTGTATCTCAGCCCACTTATTTCAGCAAGCTTTTATCAGAAGACAGGAATGGTTATGGAAGCCCATCTTTGCTTTTTGGAGTATAACTTTAACACCTCCTAAAACGTACAAAGGCACCTCCACCAGCCCGTCTAAACCATCCCAAACCCAGCTGTTCAGTACAGAAGCTTGCCAACCGTCTGTAAAGAGCAGCACATCTTTCTGTTGCTGCATAAACAAAGAGACATCAATTTTTCTGAACATCGGTACAAGTCACTAGATCTTATTTCAGCAGGGCTTGAACCAACAGCAAAATGACAGCTGCCATCCCTGTTGTGAAAAAGCACTCCAAGAGAAAAATTTTGCCTTGGTTTCAGGCATTGTAGGTGTACACAGCAGCCGTTTCCTCCTCAGCAATCCAGCCCCTTCAGGTTCTGTTAGGATAAGTCTAAGCACTCTCCCCTGTACAAGCAAAAAAGGATTCAGATTTGGAAGTGCAGTTTGCTGCAAGATCAGGCTGCAGGCAGAGACACCTTTCTGCAAAGAATAAATTTCCATTAACCCACTCTTGGGGTTTTGTTTGTTTGTTTAAGCCTGACATTTATTAGGTTTGAAGAAGTATGTGTTTGTGGTTTAGGTGCACCAGTGGTACAAGCAACTTCAAAACACATACAATTCTTTGACAACTGAAATAAGCAGAGAGGCATTTCATCCCCTGGGACGTCACTTGCTGAATTTAACTGCAGGAAGCTCCCATGTTTTGACCTTGCTTCCCAGCCCTTCGGGTTGCTGTTGGAGAGCAGCCCCATCCTGCAGTCAGAGGGAAGCGATGCTTTCCCCAGCCCAGACTGCTGCAGGCATCCCTGCATACCCTCTCCATATGCCACTGTGGGACACAATCCATCACCACAGAGCTTCGGATCCCACTACACAGGAGAATTATCTGCAGCTGGAGGCTACAGAATAAACTTTTTCCCAGGTGTGGGCATTTTTTTCCTTGGGAATCTTGATTGAATTTTTTTATCCTTCTAGGAAGGACCTGAGATGGACACATTATAGCCAATGCCTTGGCTATAAAAATGGGAGAAGTTTCCAGGTCCTGGCAACAGTGCAGGAGGTGATGCTGGGTCTGCTCTCCATGCTCTGTTCAGCAGCAGGGCTGAGGGGAGAGAGCTTGGCTGAAACGAGGATTTCACAAGCCCCGAGACACGATGTAGCTTCCCTCCCATTTTCCCCCCTGACCAGCCAGAAAGGTAGACATTTAATATCCAGGCTCATTACTCGTCCTAATGAAATGTCAGCAGCAAATGCACAGGTGTTTAACTGCTGCTGGAATGCCTGCAGATGCCAGCAATCCCTCAGGCAGGGAATCATCCCAGTCAACAGCCTTAAAAAGGTCACAAAGGCAGTGCAAGGTCATAGCAGACCTCTGACCTTCATTTGCCGCACTGAAGGAGCTTTAGTTCTTCCTCCCTTTGCTCTCCCAAGCCCCCAGTGCATTCTCTGCTCTCCCTCAGCCCTCTCTGGCAATGCAGCCTCTCAAGGGTTCTTCTGCCTCATTCAAAACAAGTGCAAATGTGTGACCTAAGGGAGACCTGACCGGCACTCAACAAAGGCAAGTCACAAACAGCTCCACAGCTCCTGAATGGAGATGCAGCTCTGCCTCCCTCCCTCTCCTGCTCTCCCCAGCATTCCCCAGAGAGGCTGGGACGTTCATCTGCATTACAAGCCCCGAGCTGGCTAAAAGCATCCTTCTTCCCAGTGCAGGGCAGTGGGTGTGATTTATGACCGTGCTCGCTGTGGGTTGGGAGCCGCAGAGCTGGCTGGAGGCAATGAAACCGTGCAGGAACTCGCTGACAGGAATCCAGTGGGAAAGGACGTACCAAAACCAGGAATAGAAAAAGGGCAAACAAAGACGAGACCAATGGACTATTTTAGTCAGGTTCCTTCCACTTGCAGCTTAAAAATTACAGATGTAAACACTGCTAAATATTCTACCTAGCTTGCCTTTCCCTGAAAAAGGGAATGGGGGTAGGGAAGGGACAGAATTTCTGCCCAGTTGTTTTATTTTTCTCCTGCTCTAAGTCACACAACTAAAAAGGCCCACAGGTATTTGGACAGCTGGAGGCTGCCATTGCAACTCTGCAACGTTGTCAGAAAGCAGGACAAAAAGGAAGGAAAAATAAAAAGCAACATTTTCAAAAAAGCAGGCAAAGCCACAGGAGGTTTTTAGTTCTGGCATCAGCTGCAAGCACACAAGTATTTGGCAAGTCCCATCCTGCTCCTTGGTTGCTGCAAAATCACTTCACCTTTTGGCACAACTGGCAGCATCTGAGCAGAGCTCGACCAGACAGAATACAGCGGGGCACAGAAAGAGCTTGTTACCCTGCACTTACCCAACTTGGCTCAAATCAGTTCTCTGTCAAAACCACATTAAAATGTAACCACCAGCTGACAGATTTGTTGTTTACTTCAACAACACCTGCAGCTCTATCTTGGACTCTTAGAGAACAATACTATAGGTAAAGCTATAAATTTCAGTTTCTGCTCATTTATGTCTGACTGAAAAATTCTCTAGCTGTCTTCAGTGTTTGAGCTCACCTAAAGAGTGAGATGAGGAATTGCAGTGGCTTATGAAACCAACTGACTTTTTTCCAAAGCAGAGGGAGGCCAATACCTATAAACTCACAAATCTTGTGCTCACTAGGCACAAAAATCAAGCGTTTGTTTTGGAATAAACACACAATAAAACCTGAAGAAAAAGAGTTTATGAAAAGATTGTGATACAAGACATTTAAATACATATACGTCAATAAAAACCCTTTTGGTTCACATGGGCTTGGGTTTTTTGTTCAAGCTTTTGCTTGGAATTTTTTTACCTCATTCACGGTGCACAGTAGAGGAACCCACTTCTTTCCATACAAAATCGTTCTCTGGGTCTGCTTCAAGAGCTATTGCCTTTGGACTTCCCCTTTTCTTCATCGTCTTGTCCTACCAAAGAGCCCCGTGTCAAAGACACTGTGAAATCCTCACTGACACTTCCTCCTTCTCCTTTCCCACAGCCAGAATAACACAGTTGCTGGTGGAACTGCACGCTGCCAGCATCTAAAGCAAAAAAATCTTTGCCAAACTTGGAAACACAGGGTGAATGCTGAGGGGTTGCTCCAGCCACGCAACACTCACGCCCATCTCAGAGTTCCCTGGTGCTCTGGAGAACAAACACTGCACTATGCTTCTGCCCACCTCCCCCCAGCGCAGACCATGGTGATGGGATGAGGAGCAGCACCCTGTCCTGGGATGGCCAGAGACCAGGATCCCAAACCACACCTTTGTGTTGTCCTCGCTGTGGTGCAGACACCAGGAAATTCAAACAACTCTCCTGCAGCTCACACACCCGAGCTGCCCAGGGGTCAGCACTGTGGGCCAGCTCTCTCTCTGCTCCAGCTGCCCAGCACACACAGAGGGTCTGCAGGCTGTGAAACCGCTATTTATACAAATAAATAAATGAATTCTCACAGGCATGCTCACATTTTTGCAAACTGATATCTATTTGGGCAATTGCTCAAAGAACAACTGAGGATTGTATCAAAACCACTCCTGTAATGCCAGGGCTTCCACTCACATGCCCCCTATGACAACTTAATTAACAGTTTAGTTACTCGGGTCAGGTTGTTCTATTCTCTTCATAAGAGCTACATCAGGACTGAGCCATGTATACAGCTGCTGGGCACAGGATTTCCCAAGTAAATGGGGTTGTCAGAACTGTTTTAAAATTCTCCCCTCCTCTCCCATTAATTCTCTCCACAACTCCTTTTTCCCCTTCTAATTTCACCATCGTAGTCATTCACCGGCAGGCAGAAGTTGGCTCAGTAAATTATTCTCAGCTCAAAATACTAAGCTTTCAAATAAAAATGTGAGTAAATTCCACATCAGTCCTGAAATTCCCTCGAGTTTACGAGAGGTCAGGGCAGCACCAAGCAAAGCAGGGAAGAAAAAGGCTTTTAACCCCACATTCCTGGCTAAGAATACTCTTTCCCTTCCTCCTTCCAGCCCCCAGCACAGAAAAATCTCTGTATTTCAGGAGCAGAGGTAGAATAATGAGAAGTTGGACAGTGGTGAGAACTGCGCTTTGAAAATCCAGTCTGGCCCTTCCTACTTCTTTTGGAAACAGGAACACACGGTGACAAAAGAGTGAGCAGAAACACTGGGCAGTTAAGTTCCCAGACTATGCTGCTTAGTTAAGGCATCTCACACGCAAGCAAAGCAACAGAAATATGTTAAGTGCACAAAGAGGAAGTTTTTGCTTCTTTAGTGAGCTGCTTTTCTTTTTTTTTTTTTTTTAAATCAGTATGAAGAGCATAATAAATTATCTGTTCAGTCTGTTTGCTTTTATTTCAGATATTCAAATAATTCACCAAACTCTGATATGAAATGGCAAACCCATTTCTACAGCAGAGAGTAGCAGGGGGCTGTGTTGAGACATGCACACTGCAGAGGTGTGCAGAGTTCACTTTTCAGATCTGAGGTTTCACACTAAGGAAGAAAACAGGAAGCGGTTACCTACAGCTGAAGCCAGCAGCAACCCATTCCAAGGTGAAAAGTTTGAGTTTCTAAATGTAAAGATTCTCTTTCAGACCATTTTCATACTTTCTGTAATTCTACAAAAGACACCAAAACGAGGACCATGAGCAGCGCTTACAGTTGTGAGTATTTAGCTTTTATAGGTCTAATGATCATTTATTTGTTTCCATTGCTGTTTACCTTAAATCAGTCTTCACACAATTTAAACAAACAGCATGGGCAAGTGGAGAAAATACAGATCCAAACCGTGGCTTTGGTCACCACCAACTTCTTCTGTAGCACGGTACAAGCCACGCAGTTTGGGAAGTCCGCAGGGCTCGTGCCACAGCTCAGCATTTATACAGCATCCAGCAAGACCCACTGCCACACGCAACTCCCCATCAACCTAAGAACAATCTCCTCAAAAACTCTGCTTTATAATAAATACCTCAATGCCACAACTCCTGAGCCAGCTCAGCGAGAGCTGGTGAGTCTGAGGGAGGCAAGTGCTGCAGGAGTCTTGGGCAACTCATGTTTTTCCCTCATTAAGATTTTGTTTCTTGGCCTGAGGCTGCCTGAGAGGGTTCCCAGTCTCTAACAGAGGTCTCCCTTCTCCCTTTCTGTGGGTACTATGAAATCACACTTGCTAAAGACAAACCTCATAGCCTCAGAAAAATGTTTCTCAGGCACATTTTCTCTCTTTGCCAGGTACCAGAATGCATCACTTTCCAAGAACATCTTTTACCAGCATTTCACATGTCCTCAGGCAAGCCCAATTCAGCTCTGTCACAAAATGTCCACTTCGTGCCTCAGGTAAATCCCAGCCGGACATCGGATGGCACCACACATTTCACTCTGTGTATTTATTTATAACTTTGATAGTTAAAACCACTTTTCTCAGAGGCTCACAACGTGACTGAAACAGCAGATCACGTGCAGTGGGAGAATTGCAGGGGAAGCATATCCCTCATCATCTCGCTCCCTCTCTTAGCATGTATTAAGGGATTCATATCAGCATTTCCCTGGTAACACAATCTTGGCCGTGTTTCAGCAAGGTCAGAAATTCCCTACACAGACCTAGCCACTGCTTCCCACTCCAGTATGTGCATCACTCTTCTCCCAGCTCACGGCATCTACTGAACAGATTGAAACATCAGATCATGGGGTCACTTTGAAAGCTGGCTCACACATTTTAAGAGACAGACAGAGCTCAAAGATACTCCGTTTTGGCATGAGAACTGTGATAGGAACTGAAATAGTATGTCCTGGAGGAAAAACTAATGCATCAAGGAAAAGAAAGTACAAAAGTTCGGTTAACCCCATCTCTGCACCCTGTTTCTTAATTCCTGAGGGAAAATTAGACTCTTTTTAAAGATACTGATGGTGATTTCTCTGCACTGACAATTGGAACAACTCTTCAAACCTAAGGAAGGAAATAGTTATGGCCTGAATAAATAGGAAATAAAGAAGATCAGCGAAGAATTTCAGATGACATTTCTATCAGTTCTAGCCAGCAGGTGCTGCTCTGGCAATAGGAAGTTAAGAGTTACAAAAGCCACATAAAAATAACTGCACCACACGAAGACAAAGAAACATCATACGGATGCATAAAAATGAACAATTAAAACTACAACTGTTACATGGAGAAGAAAACCATAAATATTTCAGCCCTGTTATTATCGATGCTGCATGCCACAGCCACATTCTGTTCTGTATCATTACATCTTCACTGGCTAATTTCACAAATAACATCCTATTAACATGTTGACTTCAAACCATTGTTATCTCTTCTCCTCCCATTCTCTGATATTTGACACTGAAATTGTTTCAAGGACATTCGAAACATCAGGAACTAAGTAATAAAATAGTTTCTTGCCCCACTCCAGCATGAAAAGCAGCCCAAACATGCTGTAAGTAGAGGTGAAAAGGAGAAAGTCACAAAGATTTTTTGGTTTTTTCTTTAAAAAAGAATTAACGGAATCACTGCTCAACATTTGCCCCACCCCCTCACTTCTGTAACCTCTCCTCTTTCTAAACCACTTCCAGTCCAGAGGGGAAACATAAGGGGCTTTCTATTCATGCAATATTTATGGACCTGGAGACCCGGGAGCCTTGAAAAGAAGGAAGATTCATGCATAATACAGGGACAGGACTTGCTGTATGAAAAGACAAATTTACCACAGTGGCAAACTGAACTAAGTGGCATAAAACCCTTTAGAAAAAACCCCATGGCTCACACGTTATGAATACTGGACAAGAACCAAATACCAGAACTGGTAACCAGCACACGCTGTACACCATAATGACACTTCCTATTACAATTTATTAGCTGATTAATGATCAAGCTTATTAAATTAACCTTTTCCCACCAGCAGTTGACTGAAAAGTTCCCTCCCCTCTCAATTACAAGGAGATTAGGAGAAACTAAAAAATATTTGTGAGTAATTGATACAATGGAAGAACCCTCAATTCTTCAGTATGACATGCCACAGAAAACAGATCCATCACCAGGCATTGCTCCCTACCTCCGAACAATGAATGATACAGAACCTGATCCAGTGACTGCCAAAAAGCCCAAACAAAGGTGTTGACACCATTCTTTTCTCTCCCTGAGTGGCTGTTTGCTCATCTCTGCTCATTCTCTATCAGCACAATTCCAGTCTTATAATGAGAAGGTATAAAAGCAATATTTTTTTTTTAATTTAACCCCAGCAAATAAGAAAACAATAAATTTCAAACAGAACAGGGGCTGTTGCAGACGTCAGGAGTGTGTACTACAGATGGACCATAAAGCTGTGTTACAGGCTAACCACATGAAAAAAGAACAGATGTGAAGGTGTCGTGCCTTCCTTTAGCAAGTTGACAAACAGGGAAGGAAAGCCTACTCCTTCTCTACAAAAAAGGACGACCTCCTCCAGATCCCAAACTCCTTTTGTCTACTGATTGATTGTGGAGGTCCAAAACGAAGAGACTAAAGACTTACAATGACATAAATCCCCACGTGACCGTAACATACGCAAAAAACCTCTTCACTGTGTGAATACAACCTGATGTCCTTCAACACTGCCTTAAAACAACCATTACAGTACCACATGTCTTCTCCCAAGTAGTTTTCAACTCTTCCAGTGTTTTATGGGGGAGGTTTCTAGAAAACCTGTGTAAAGAAGCAGGCGTGGCATTTCACCTTTTCCAGTTCACACCACTTCCTTAAGCAGCTGCTAATGGACATAAGGACTTTTTATTTCTTTTAAGCTGTATGCAAGCTTGTTCCAACTCACTCGGCCTGGGTCTTTCACAGAGCCCTTAGAAACAGTCCATGATATACATGTAAGAGCTGAGAAAGCAAAGGCTGAAACAGCAGTTGTGGCAATATTTTCCAGAGATTCATCACTGCAGATACAAGGGGAAATTGCAGAGTCCCCAGTGTGGCTCCTTCCTTCAGAGGTCTTGGGGTCCTAGGTCCCGTGGAAGCTCCAGAGCGAGCAGGACGGGCTGCACCCCATGGTTCAGCCTGGTGCCGAGCTCCACGTGGCTTTACTAGAGGGCATGGAGGTACAGACAGTGTAAATAAAACACCTTGTCACCAGGCCTGGGGAGAGGGAGCAGACAGAGTGGGCTTCTTCTGCTTTGTTCTTGTTTTTTTCCAGCTCTGAAGCAGCACTGAGAATATGAAGACAACGTTGTCATTTCAGCTTTCTCTGAGAAATAAAATTAGAATGCGCCCTTCAATTCTCTTTGAAAAGCATCTGAGTTGGAGAAACTCTTTTATCAGGATTAGAGGTGAGGCTGAAAGCAAATGGTTTCTCTTAGCTGGTAAAAAAAATGCATTCCATTTCTCAACCTCCCCACCCCCTGGGCCAAGAGTTTCATGCATATTTGACATGTTTTCCATCTAGACAGCAATACAGCATATCTACCCACTTTCTTTTTTCTTTTAAGTGACTCAAGTGCACAGTGTTTCTTTCTGAGAGTCAACTTATTTTTTAATTGCATCTGAATACTCTGGGATTTTTATCTTGACTTCACATGTTCTAATGTGTTTAAAAAAAAAAAAGGAAAAAAGTAAAGTATATCTTATGAACAAAAGCTGTTTGCAGTAAACCAGAAAGTGCTCAGGGGGTTGTTATTTACTATTTAGGATTGTCATTACTATCACAGTAGAACCTAGAAGTTTTTAAGCAAGATCTGCCATTCTACCATGTTAGGACATACACAAAGCAAAGGCTCATCCTGGCCCAAGGCACCTACAATACCTATAAAAAACCCAAAAGAAACAGAGGGTGAGAGAGAACATACATACACTAGCAAGAAAAACACAGAAAGAGGGTGAAGTTGCTTGCCCAGTGCTATGAGAAGGCAGGAGAAGAGAGATGGAATAAAATGCAACGTGCATCACTCTGAACTTGTGCTGTGATTTCAAATGACCTTAACTGAAGTCCTAGTTACAACCTCGGGGATGCAGTGGAAAAAGTTCCCCCTAACAAATCTAAAATGCAATAAAGAAAACTTTTTAATACTTGTAATAAACCACAGATCAGCTGTAGCAGATTTTTGCAGCATTTAATCATTGCAGTACTTGTGAATTTTTGGTTTAAAAAGTATTTGGAAAAATTCAAGCAATTTAAACTCAAAAGAATTCCTTGACCTAAGAGAACTGAATGCTGACTTCCGGATGCTTTTCCGCTAGTCAGAAAATGTATGCATTAATTAT
Organism: Struthidea cinerea; assembly: GCA_013397865.1. NCBI lineage: Eukaryota > Metazoa > Chordata > Aves > Passeriformes > Corcoracidae > Struthidea > Struthidea cinerea. Next base: position 2,107,801 of record VZTI01000139.1, on the reverse strand, counting down.
AAAAAACATCATATTTTTATTTTCCTTTTAAAAGTCAGAATGTTTGGGTTGTGCTTGCGATGATTGCGGTTGGTCAGGGAAGTGCAAGGTTAAGTTACAGCGTATGTGTGGTAATGACTGATCTAAGTGCAATGAAAGCAACTGCAATAAATGCTTAGAAAAGGGTTAAGGAGGCAGAAAAATGCTTGTTTGATCATTTCCACAGCGATGTTTGTTTCCAAAATGTCATCTTCTCTTTTGCCTAAAGTTAAAGAAGTTAAACTCTCGCAGTTTCAATGTAAGAATGTTTTCATTACCTTCTTCTATTTCTCCCCATAACAAATCTATACTTTTCTATAACATTTTTTGGTGGGAATTGATAGAAACACAGGAGAAGTAACAAAGTGTTATTTGAGACCTGTTTAATCTTAACCAAGACTGGTGGTCCAGAGGTTACCAAGTGCCTCTGAATGCACATAGGTCATCTCCTCCTCCTAATCCACTCTTTTTACCCTCCATTGCTACAGCTGAGTGCAACTGCCTAAAAATCACTGTGGAAAAAGCAGCACGCTACATTTTAACACAGATTCCAAGAAGGCACTTGGAATCACTGTTTACCCTGCCCCTCCACCAAGGTTTAGGATAAAAACTGACTGTAAGTGTAACTCCATCTAACAGTGAAGTTTCCCAAAGACATTCAAATGAAACAGTAATCCAGGACTGAAGAAACAAAGTACAGAAGTCAGAAAACAAATTAGATCCCTTGAAAATGTATTCCCCAAGCATGCCAAAATCTCTTATTCTCATACTGTTACAGCTGTGGAGCTCACAGGGACACCAAATGGTGTATCAGGATGGGACAACATAAATAACGCCACCCCCAGCAGGTGCCAATTCATCCCATTTCTTTTTCCCCCCCAGGTGAACCTGCAGGAAGTCTAAACCTGTACCAAATCTCCAGAGAGGTTCTGGCAATATTTGGCTTCTGCACAGGGAGGCTTGGGAAGGAAACAGTTTGTACCCTGCAAACAGGCAAATGCAACAGAGCAGCTTTAGAAAGATGACAAATCACGCACAGATATAAATGGAGCTGTTCACACCAGCTCTACCTTTCTTGCTTTTCTCGTGTCTTTTATCCCTCTGTCCCATCTTTCTCCAAGAAGGATTTTGGATCCTGCTCTCAGCGACTTTTCAAGGGAACAGATGCAGACTGCAAGCAAACAGTGCATTTTCCTGATCAGCAACAGTGAGATGCATTAATGGGTGCTTTGGCTTTACATTTTCAAAGCACGTGTAGGAGTCACTGCAATGCTCCCACTACTGTTGGAATTAGTGACCTTGTGTCTAAGAAAGGTGGTCTCCCTTTTCTACACTTCATTTGTCTCTGAGAGCTGAAGTGCTGTATTCTGGTCTCAGATTTCTTTTTGCCTATCCATTTAGCATTGCTGTCCTTTCTTATTACAGTAATAAGGAAACCTACTGTCATAAGCAACCACTGTTTTCACAAACAGCCTGACACCCTCTCTCCCCTGGAAGGTACCACAAAACCTTTCAAACGATTTGGGTTTTCCCACCTTGCTACTTTACATGTTCACAAATAGATCTGCATAAACGTGTTGCTGTAAAGTACCGAGAACGGCGAGAAACGACATGATTTAAGTTCAGGAAGAAAGTAGTTAGTCGATTATTAATTAATTAAATCAACCTTTTATAACAGGGTTTGCAAAGAGTGTGTTGAATGGCATAAGACAATTGGGTGCTCAGCCATCCACCCCTTGAGGGGATTGGTCAAGCTCTAAGACACTTATTCCAAAATATCAGAAAGCCAGAACCACAACAATCCTGCACAACAAACCCAGGTGCAAGATAAGGAGTTAGTTTACAAAAACCCATAGCAGTGTTTTCATAGCTTCTGTGAGAACTGCAAAGTTCTCACAGAACACTGCAGAAAGCTGAAAGATTTCTCTACCAAAAGCTTTTCAGCATCTACATAAACAGATTTCAGAAATAATTACATTAAAGATACAGGTAGCAGGAACAGGAGGAAGAATGTCACAGGGATGAAGGGACTCCTTAGAACTGTGGAGTCTTTCACCTAATTAATGAAGCTGAAGAAATTCCAGCTAACGTATTTCATGACAAACTCGCCCCCCATGTTTTTGGAAAGCCTATGCATTTATACCCAAGCAGCATCAACTCATATGCTACACCTATTGCAATTTATGTCAATGTACATAACATACACACACCAGCATAGCCTCTACCAAAAGTATGTGTTTCTATTTGTGGAGGAATTCATTATGGGAAACAGAAGGCTTTTTTCTCTGCAAGGAAATTTGTCTCAATGGATGCAGGAATGGGTTTCTCTCCCCTCTCCTCTTCTTTTGCTATCACTCATTAAATGGATAATTTCCTTTTATAAACAAAGGGGTCCATATAATAAGTAGGTTTGTTTGGATAGATCTTTAATGAAATAATAGTCTCCCCGTCTCCCAGCCTGAAAGATGAAACCTAAACGCAGGGCTCCCAAGAGCCCTGGACTCAGCTGGACTACAAGAGCACCCAGCCCCTCTCTGACTGACCTTCAGAGTGCCTGGCCAGCAGCCTGGCCAACCTCTTTTAAATACCTCATAGGCAGAGTGACGATTGCAGCAGAAGCTGCTTATATGTGGTTTAGAGAACATAATTCTTCCCCATTTCACTGTTACACCTGGAGATCTCCAAAGAGATCCAGAGAACGTTCCCTCCACAGTTTACCTTGACTGTTTCTTATCGAAGTTTAGCACAGATAGATTTTGACAACAGCAATTCCTTAGAAAACCATTGTGGTTTCTGAAGCATCGAGCTCCCAAGGAGTAAGCCAGAAACTTCAGCCAGCTTGCAATATCTAGCTTTTTGTATAAACAACCAGGTGAGCATTAAGACATTGGCCACCAAAAATGAAACAAAAACATGTAACTTGGCACTTTGAGAAGTATTCACAAAACATGGCTCATCATCGAGGTGACTCCTGTATTGAAAACCTACTCTGTTTGGAATCACTTGCTAGGTTCCAATATTCTTTTATTTATTATTCTTTGTTCAGCATTGTCAGAATCCATACTCTGTTGTTCCACAAAACATGCTTTGATTTACTTCTCAAAATGAACTAAGAATTAAACCGTTCCAGTGTTCTAAGGTGCTCAGAAATCACCAGATCAGGTGAGAAAAGTGTCTGAAGAGATACGTTTAAAATACAAGGGTATAGTGTATGCTCTCCACCGAGAAAGCTATCACAAAGTACAGGACTCCTTCCAGCTTTCGTTGGTTTTCAACCTGTGTAGTGTTTAGGCGCTGGCCAGATCCCAGGCACCCACAAAAGCTGCTCACTCATCCTCCCCTGCCACAGCTGGACAGAGGAGAGAAAATTTAGCGAAGGGTTCATGAGTTAAGAACTGGGAGAAAACATTCCAAGGGCAAAATAGGCTCATTTTAGAGATATAAAGTAAGTTTATTACTAAGATCAGAGCTGGAAACAGAAGTAAAATAAGCCTTTAAAAATACCTTTTTC
>VZTI01000139.1:2064521-2103825 GCA_013397865.1 Struthidea cinerea | reverse complement strand
GGGTGGATCTCTGCATCCCCCGTGGATCCCCACGGGCTGCGGGTGGATCTCTGCATCCCCCGTGGATCCCCACCAGCTGCAGGGGCACAGCTGCTTCACCATGGTCATCACCACGGCCTGCAGAGGAATCCCAGCTCCGGTGCCTGGAGCGCCTCCCGCTCCTCCTTCCCCACAGACCTTGGTGTCTCCATGTTGTTTCCCTCACGTCCTCACCTCCTCCTCTTCTCTAGCTGGAATTAACAGTGTGCCCCCCTTTGTTTTGATTTTCTTCTTACATCTGCTATCACAGAGGCGTTACCAACACCTCTAACTGGCTCAGGCTTGGCCAGCAGCATGTCCATCTTCAGAGCCATCAGGGATTGGCTCTGCCAGACATGGTGGAAGCTTCCAGCAGCTTCTCACAGAAGCCACCTCTGTGGCCCCCCCACTACCAAAAACCAGGCCGTGCAAAACCAACACAACCTGGAATTATCCTCTCAGAAATGACTATTGCAAAGTGCCAACTGTTCCCAGCTGAAAGCAGGAAGGGCAGATTGCACCAGGCCCCCCCAGAGGGGTAGGGGGGCTTTGGAGTGAGTCACATACAGCTTGGGTAGCTTTAACTCCATGATCTCTTTCTGTAGAGTGTTACCACTAACCTTTTTTTATTCCACATATACATCCACTTTCCCACCAAGACAGAGTGCAGATAATTGCAATCCAATCAGGGGTTTGATTTTTTCTTTAAATGACTACCAAGTGCAAGTGCTGGAGTTCAGCTCCTCAGAGAGGCAGAGGGAAGGGCTCAGCTCAAGGGGGCCAACCACTCTCTCTGGCCAAAATCTCTGGGCAGAGGCACAGATGCACATACAAACTCCTACCTCTACTCTCTTCTTTTTCCTCTTTTACTTTGAATGGAATCTTAGACATTTTAAAAAAACCCAATTCTCAGTTCCAGTTAAGAATAATGACATTTTCCACCTTTAGCAGCAAACACTACAGGATGAAGGCTCCACTGTCATTCTGGCCTGAGTTCTTAAAAGGTATCTTCACTGGTGTCTGGGCTCTCCTACAGCCTAAAATGGCACGGAAGACTGGGTCCAGCAAGTCTAAGTTCCTTCTCCAGAAGGCTGCTGACAATGTTTGCACAAAACAATGAACCCTACTTTCCCAAAAGGTCTAGAAGAGCTTTAAGCACTACAAAGGGAGAACTTCTGGCTAGAGAAGTGGAGGACCACACCTCACATCCGTGGAGTGTACCTGGGCAGGAGCTCAAGGGGTTAAGCCTCCCAGCAAAGCACCAAACTAACAATCAAAAGCCAAGAAAAGGTGAAGCCCTAGAGCTCTTCTAGAAGTGCACATCATGAAAACTGTAACTTTAAAAAGGGATAATGAGTTATAAAAGAACTCATGAAGTCAGGGTTGTTCCTTCAGGGCAGTTCCTGGTTTCTGTTGCCCAGTTCTTCATCTTTCAGAACAATTTAAGGGTTCTGGCTGGCTTCGTAACACTCTGATGAACATTATCAGCTAAAGATCTTTGTCTCGTTTACACTTAGAGCTTAAGCCAGCAGAAACAGAGAACTTGTGGAAAGAAAAGGCATTTGTGAGCTTATCTAAGTTATCTCTTAACCAGAAAACTCTTATTTCCCCCAAATATCCCTAGAAGCTTTTGTTACTTATTCTCCATTTATCTAACATCTTTCTCCTGGCAAACCTACTGGGATCAGGTCATTTTCTCTCCCTTTTGATCCAAGACACTGGCTTACAGAGGGGCTCTCCCCTCATGCCTGACCTCACCACGTGCTTGAAGCTCAGAACTTGGAACTGAGCTGCTGAACTTCATGTGCTGACGTTAAACAGAGAGTTTAACCAAAACAGCCCCATACTCATTTCACTTTAATTTTAAAAGCTCACCACTCAAGGGTAGGGGGAACAGTTTCTGCTACTGCAATGAAGGCTACACTGAAGACTGTAAAAGCAGATCAAAGCCTAACGGGTCTGAGAGACCCTGACTGTCAGGGCCCAAAGTCACATAAACATGGCAACAATATGAAACCACATTTGGAGTCCACTGAGTTTCTAAAAGTCAGCTTCATGGCACCACCACCCTTCAGCAACTAATTGCTGCATTCAAAGCTGCATGTGTTGCTACATCAAAACTTCCATGTCCACTATTTGCAAACATTTCCTTAAAATTACTCCTACAGTTCTAGTAGAGAAGTGAAAGCTGACTACATAGGCAGTATTTTTCCTCTTCTAAATACATTCCTTGCGAATTATCCTTAAAAATATTTGCTATTTCTAGGAACAAGTAATTTGTCCATGCATCAACCAACTGCTACAAAAAACTGCATTCCCTGCAGGTGAGTGGTGGGGGGAAGGAAGGGCTGCATGTGTCCGTCCACATCCCCATCCTCACAACTTACCGATCACTAAGCTCAAATTTCTGAAAATTACCATGGTCAGGACAGGAGGGAGGGTGGGGATGTGCAGACACAAAACGATGCACAGTGCAGAGTCACAAATAAATGTGGTTTTTTTCCTAGTTACTCTTCTTCCCCTACCCTGAAGATGAGTAATTCAATCTAGTGGCCCATTAAACCTATAAATAAATAAGGAGGAGCTGCTAACTTCTGTTCTGACCCTGGTTAAAAACAGCTCTCCAAGTTCTGTGCAGAAACAAAGCTGGGTGCTCACTGCAGAGCTCCTGACAGAACTCCAAACACCTTCATTTGCTCATATCAGACCTACAGACCCCAGATGTGCTCCTCACAGTCCGACTACTTTTCTATGCAGTATTTTGGCTCTATCTTTTCACACTGACGTAATTTTAAGAGCAGTTCTAGCAGAGGAAAGGAGGCCTGGCTTCCTACCTGGACCCACAGTGCACAGCAGTGTGCAAGATTAACTCAGACTCTTATTTTTAGAGTCTAATTCTTACGGAGAAACAATATCATTCGCTGTGTTTTTCCTTTCCTTTCATGCTTCGCTGGCATTAACTCATTTGTTAATAATGCCCATCTGTGACGGTCCATTTTTATATTCATAAATTTCACGGCAGATTACAGGCTTTCAGAGAGCTCCCCACGCATCAGCTTCCTCACAGAGAAAAGTTTTACCCTCACCCTGCCATTCCTTGCACCCTGACGACAGATGAAGCTGCAGCATGTGAAATTGTTCTACATCTGTGTGCCCCAAGCAGAAAGGAGCAGCCGTGGCCCCGCAGCCCTGTGAATGCAGCCACAGAGAAGCTGTGGCTTCACACTCCACACATAAACCAAAGGTAAGAAAGAGAGCTCCTGGTTCCTGTGGGACAGCAGTGCCACGGACATTAAGGGGAAAAAAGCTGCAGAGCCGTCAGTCTCCTGCCTTCCAGGAGCTCTACATTCAATAAGCAGGAGTTTTTAACAGAATCAGAAGAGGAACAGGAGAAAAAGCATGCAGAAGCTGGCAAATTACAAAGTCCGAATGAACAGAAAGTTTGTATAAGGGAATTTTAGGGTCCCCATGCTCTGCAAAGTGCCGTTTGTGCATGCCATAGCTCAGCTGCTGCAACAGATTATCTGATCAACAGGGAAGGAACAACAGTGGAAAATCTATTAGCTGGTGGCTGTGGAGCATCACAGGTCTATTAGAGATTGACTGATTAGCCTGTCGGGTGAGAGTCAGACTTTCTCAAATCTAGTTTTCAATAAACTGTTAAAAGTCAATATGACACAGAGTGAAAATTCAATTCAGGGTAACAAAGAAAAAATAGCTAATTATTCTTTTACAGCACAGTAGATCCTTCCAGGTCTCCTTTAACAATGGACTAAGCATTATAATAGACTGTTTATATATAGATCACCAACAAAGATAATCTAGGAAACAACACAAATAAAAGCAGTGAAAGAAAAATTCTACATGCCAAAATTCACAAACAAATGGCTCTCATGCTACAGAATCTCTGTGGAAGACCAAGAACATGACAGAGTCACCAGAAAAATTACCTTATTTCAAAAAAGTTTTTTTTTTTTAGACAATTTATCAACCCAAAATTGCAGAATTTCAACTGTGGAACACAGCAATCAATACAGTATCAATGCTTTGGATATAGAATAAAACCAAGTGTGACAAAGCCCAGAGCTTTACAGACACTGATGGGTTTGCCAGCTCAGTTTTGCTACAGAAAGTAGCTGGGTGCAGGTGAAAGAGGCAAAGCAAACTTTAAATGCTGTAGATGTTCTGGGGAGATTGGTAAGAGCAGCAAAGAGCACATCCAGGGAGTTTGTCTGGCTTGTGGGCACTCTGCTCTTGCAGAACCAAACGCTCCTGTTGCCTTGCCCTAACTCCTTTACACTGTTTTTGAATAATCAGCTGATGGTCTTGTGACACATCAACTCTACAGCACCTGAAAACACGGGTATAGGATGAGGAAGAAACCAAATCTGTATTTCATCCATACTTGAACTTTATACTTTAGTCTTTCTCAGCTGCATTTGAGGCAGACATTTGGTGGGACCTGGTGCAGCAAATGAAAGTTACTTGGATTAGAGAAAATCTATTGAAATCAACTGCTTTCAGGGATATTGTTTGAAAGTCTGGCCCCCAAATGCTTGCACAAGTACAACCAGGACAACGGTGATGTGGCATGGGATAAAAACAAAGATGTACCTGCAGCCTGTGGTTTTGACCCCAGCATTTCACTTCACCCCGCCCACCTGAAGGGCTGTCAGTGGAAAGAGTATAGAAAAGGAGGAATACTGAATGCCAGCCCAGAACCTGCATTCTGCAACTTTTACTGTCTCATCTTTATCACAGAAGAAATTGCTTATCATTGGCATGCTAAAGACTAACACACCCTGGTACTAACTCATCCTACCCGAAAGCAATGTGAAAACACAATTAGAAAGAAAAAGTAAGCAAATGAAGAAAAGAATCTAATACTGGTTACAGGTGGACTAAAATGGACAACACACGTTTTAAAACCACATCAACATTGCCTCGAGGGATGTGGAGCCTGAAATCTCTCCAGCTCTGTGATCTCAGTTACTGATGTCAGGTCTGCAAGGCTTCTTTCTCTTGTCACAGAAACACTGAGATCTTTATAGAGATTCAGTTTGGGTTTTTTTTTTCTGAGAAAAATCCAGTGCAAAGCGAACTAACTAATACAAATAGTTGTTCTCTAAGCTGAAAGACCACAGTGCTCCTCCTCCTCTCCCAACACTTTCAATCAGTTGGGAAACAACAGGGCTGGCAAGACAAAAGCCTTCCAAAAGAAACTCCCTGTCAAAAAGGGTTTACTTCCAAATTCCTCAAATCAGATCTACTTGAGAACAGAAAGCGATTTCTAGCACCATGCCACAAATTCATGGGTTGGTGACGAAAAAAACAGTTTCAGCCCAGGTTTGGTCCACTTTATTGTGGTATGTTTTATTCTGAACCACTTCACAGTGTGAGAACTCTGTAGTCTATGCAGCCACAGTCACTCCTTGTCTAGGGGAAGGCACGAAGGAGGCTGGCAAAGGGTGGGGAAAGCACACGATGATGCATTACAGAGATGTAAAATCCTTCAAGCAGCCAGAATTTCACTGCCTCATCTTCTGGCACTGCTTTTTGAGACTGAGATTGCACAGGATGACACATATTCCTGTCTTCCCCTGGATGGGGGAAGAGTGATCATGGAAAGAATCAACCCTGGCAGAACTTCATAGTGAGATGGGCATGGCCAAACCAAAATCAAATAAAAAGAACAGATGATAAAATACAGGGCCTGGAATAACCCTTGCAACACTGAAGGGAAGTTCAGTGACCAGAAGCTCAATAATTAATTTAAAACCGTGAAGCACAGTTTCAGAAGCAAATCTTTGTCCTTAAGCCCCAAAATGCCCAATCCTGTAGGCTGTGTGCAGCTGTACAAATCTACTTAAACTGCCAAACCCAAGAAGCTGAGCAGGAATCTGAAATTGCAGCACTCATATTCCCACAGCAACTAGAGATAAGGAAGACCAGGAACGGCGTCATTTTAGAGTTTGCTAACCAATTCCCCCTTTCCCCCAAAAACCAGTTTAAATTACATGATGTTTATCCTAGCTGGATACTTTATTTATTTAAGACAGGGATTTGCCATCTGGTTAGCAATCAAATAAGCTACCCAGACTGAAATCAGCAATGATGACATTTTCCCTCTGTGAAATGCTATTTCTTCAGAACATGCACACGGTGTTGGGCGTGGGGCGATGCGGGGGAGAGGACAGACAACCAAAAACCTCACCAAAACAAAAAAAAACCCACCCAAAACAAACCAGTTCTGCCCATTCTGGCCACCATCATCTTCACGCTCTCCTCCACCACCCCCAAACACGCAACAAACAGGCAGTAATTGCATTCCTACCTGCACAGGATGAGCATGGAGAAGACAGACTGAATAACTACCAAGCTGCTTACAGTAAGGAGCAATAAAATGCATTAACCCATAACCCAGTCTCAAGTAAGTACTGAAGGTTTGGGTTAGTAAATATAAATGCAAGACAAGAGATAAAAGTTGAATCCATGGAGGAATTATCACTTCTCTGCTCAAATTTATTCCCAAGAGAAAGCAAATGCATCAAAAGCTGTAGAGTGAAGGACACATTTAACTCATTTTTTATCACTTTAAAACTGTTATTTAAACTTAAATGCTTTCTACTTAGAGCAAGGCATTAACAATTAAAAAAAAAAATCTGTGTTCCTTTCTCAACACATATTCCCATGTCTTCTATTTCAAGGGTTCCCATAATGACTTTTTGTTGCTTTTTAAGAAGAAAGACACAGACTGATTACTTTTGTTTCGGTGATTATTCACCAAACAGAAGAGACATGGGCTACCTAAACTTTGGCTCAGATACCGTAAAACTCAAACAAAATTAGCTCTACTTCATGCCTGCGAGCACAAAAAGCAGAGACATTTAAAATGCACTACTTTTGGTTTCCTGCTCCATACAGGCACACCTTCAGCTATCTAACCCCATTTAAGCCAGGCAGCTTTGGGCACAAAGCAGCACAGGTGGATTGCTCAGCCTGGGGCCACCTCAACACCTGGAAAGAACAGCAGCAGCATCCTTTCCCCCATCCTGCTGCAAGCCTGGGAATGTGTACAGACAACTGGACTTGCCAAGCTGGGACACCCACAAAACTTATCTGGAGACAAATTAAACTGGACTAAACCAAATCCAAACACCTCCCATTTTATGCTTCAGAAATCTCAACTTGAACATGTCTGCTATATTTGTTTTGAACTTATTATTTTCAAAAGAGAAACTGCTTCCCTCAGGGAAAAATTTTCCAACAATCTGTTATTTTTTACTGATCACTGCATGTTTTCAGAGTTCATTGCCATTGTTTACTTCCCCTAAAATTATTACCAGGCCCACAGATACGAGAGCTGGATGTTTTTCTAATATACTTTTCCTCTTTTTTTTGTGGGTTGTTTTTCAACTCCTTGGCTCTGAACACTCTTAGAACTGTCACAAATTAAGCTGATCATAGCATCTCCTGTTCCCAACAAAAGGACAACCCAGTTCTCATTGAAAGTAATAGGAGCTTTGCCACTGATGGCAGTGCAAGGCAGGATCATGCACTCAACCTCTGTAACAAAAGTAAATAAACATTTTCATTTTCATGTCTGAATTGGTAATGCTGGAATAATAGCTCTCTTCTCCTTCTAATAACAGTGGAAAAAAATCTAAGTATAATTGCAATTCAGCTGCTGTGTGAAGGAAGGAAAACAAAACCCAATGAAGCTTTTTATTACATGTGCTGTTTGCAGAAAGAATGAACGATCCCTTTGCGTCTTCCTACTCCATTTCGAAGAGGTGCCCAGCTCTGGCTGGACATCCATGAAACTCCTTTACTTGCTGTGGACTATGCTGCCCCAGATCTTACCCACGTAACAGAAATCAAGGGCAAAAGAAATAGCTTTACATGGCCTCTACAATTAGCACACAACAGTAAGAAGCAGTCAAGTTATACAGTATTTGGTTAGATAACAATAAAAGCTTCTCTCTTCAGGAAAGAGGAGACAGCCCACGCACTGCAGTGCTGCTACTTCCCAATAACTTAAAGGACACAAGACTTAGTGAGCCTCGCTGCTCACCCTGTCAGCCACGCTGCTGCTGCTCAGACCCTCAGCGCTGCCAAGGCTGCCCTCCTGCACTGTGAGCCTGCACAGGGCAGAGCAGCTCCTGGCTGCTGCACGACCTCACTGCCCCAGTCTTCAGCTGTAACTGCTCGGCTCAGCACCAAGAGAACCTTTGGTTAATAATGGGATATCGACATCAGTTTATAGCAACTCAGAAAATAGCTGTTTTTCTCTTTTCTTGCTTATCCAGTTTCTTTTTTCAAGCATCAGCTGTTCAGCTACAAACATCCAGTAAGCAGAGAGTTTAACAGAAAGCAGAAAACCAACCCGTCTATAAAACAGCCCTATGTAAGTGCAACTTCCACTCAGCTGCTACATAAATGCAGACTTCTCACTTTACATTAACAACAGGAGACAATCCACGATCGAGTAATACCTCGGATTGGAGTGAAGGGTTTAAATTCTTTTGTGCCTTCAATTCTATTTAGTACCTGATGAAGCTGACTCTGCATTTTCCTAGTGCCACCCAATTGCAACCTCTAGGACCTTTCCCTATATCCAAGATAAGGGAAGGATTTGGTTTAGATTGCAAGGAGATCTAAACTTTGCGTCCTTACAGGTATTCTGCAACCTGTAAAAAGAACCAATGGCAGTAATACAAACAATAGGCTTTTATGGCTCACCCTAAAGATCACCATCACAGATTTTTCTATCTTGAGACACCCTTCTCTTAGCAAGGCTCCTTCTCAACAAATGCAATTGCATAATGCAACAAAAGGATGCCTGAAACAAACCATCTACATGTGGTGGTAACGCCAGGCAGCCTCTGGGTTCAAGGCACAAGTACCACTGCCCCTTCCTGCAGCCATTTGAGGCGTGTCTGAGGTCACAATTTTTTCAGAGCAGATAGCTACTGATCATAATGGCTGTCTCATAACTAAAACATCCACTTGTGGAACTAGTTCTTATTAATTAAAGTGGCAAGGAGCCAGTTGGGATTTTTTTAAATCAATGCAGGTCTCTTATAAACTTGAGTCTCTTTGCAAAGCACTGCTAAAAAACAGGAAGCGATGTCTAAAACTGCCCTCAGCCTATTATTTTTCACTTCCAAGGAAATCCGTTTCCAGTCCAGCCAGGAAGACTCATCACAGAATTACAGTAGACAGTGAACTACCAAAACATGTTACTGCAGTGCTCAGAGCCAGGTACCCAACCAAGAGGAAAAAATGGCAACAAGAAAAAAGTCAAGACAACAAAATACAGAAAAACTCAAGTCACAAGTCCAGCATCATTCTCTATTATGAAACACAAAGAAAAAAAATCCAAGAAAGGCCAGTGGATTAATCAGCTGCTGAAGAGAAAACTTCCTGCATAAGCAAAATCCCACTGCTCCATCATTTGATGTACTACAAATGAACAAAGAAATCAAAGAGGAACCCTGTAATTTGCCCCCACTTGCACAGCTTCTGCTACGTGCATTCACTCTTACTGATAAGCAAGTGATACAGAGTTAAAGCATTTTATTTTTAGATGCTATAATGTCCAGGGCAAAAAGCACTCTTAAGTTACAACTCTGTACTTCTTAGCTTTTCGGAATTGACATCAAGCTTTTAATGTCACTTCTGGTGCAAACATCTAATGCTTGTTCCTGAAACAGACATTGCAAAATATATTGTTTCTTCCCCCAAAAAGCATTACTATTCTCACCCGTGCCACCACGTACCTACTGACACACATCAGGTAAATCACCCATTGACTGACTGGCAGCATATAGTTTCCACTGCCGTGCACCAAGCACGTGTGACATTTATCTCTCCCTTCCTTAAAGCTGAGCACTGACCACACAAACGATGAAGCCACTTTTTTCTAAGCACCATACACATCTACTAATCAGCAAAGAACTCTATTCCTTCATCCAGGTACACAGCACAGTCCCCTTCTCTTTTGGGAGCTGCCTTGCTAACAGGATTCAGAGAGAGGAAAAATCTATACAGAGCTCTCCAAGAGTGGAGAGCACAATTGTGAGGAACCATAATTTTTCATCGAGTTTTTAATAGCCAGTTGGCATGTGAAAGCTCGATTTTCTTCAAAAGCCTGCATTTCTTCCTATTCCAGTGAACATTTAACAATCCTCTGGTGATACTGTGTTAAGAAATCATGCATGGTACGTTGCTTTAGTAACTCTGTCTTCGGCACACGAGATGGCACGTCATACTCAATCTACCACAGAAGCCACTCCAGCCAGGTGGAAACAGTCAGTGGGGGGAGTGCTGATTTGTAGAACTGTTTTTCTGTGTCTCATTTGACTGCTTTATCGAACTCCAGGCCTCTCCCCAAGTAGTACAGATGATAGCTGAAGTTCAGGCTAAGAAGAATGGCTACCCATCAACAAAATTAAAAAAGGCAAAGAAAAAGCAGGAATCATGCAGTGAGCTTCACTCCCTGTTTGTATCTACTGTATAGACAGGACATAGGTGTAGGTGCTAAAAAGCTAGAAGCAGAGAAATTCTTCAGCCTTTTCTCAATATTCTGTGAGCAGACTGTCTTTCCTACGTAAACTATTTTAAACAAGGTCACAGTTCCATAAACTTCTTGCACCTGCAGGCTGTTTTGCAAGATTGTTATGGCTTTGACTTTGAAAATATTTTGGAATCGGTATCTTAAAACTTGGCCAATCCTCTCAAGGGGTGGGTGGCCGAGGAACCAATTACCCATTGCCACTCAACACACTTTTTGCGATCTATCCTATATAGGAGTCAGAAAATTATTAAAGAAAAGCTTCGGCTTCCACTTGTTGATGAGCCTGGACTCTGTGGCGTTTTCTTTATGCGCCTCGGACGTAACAGTGACACACAGGGTTTTGTTCTTAGTTGCCTCTACCCCTTCGTCTCCCCTCGTTGCTGTATCAAAGTATCACATTTGGTGGAAGTGGTTCATTGCACATTCCTTTGTTCACTGGAGGAGCAGCAATCAGGGGCGGTACGGAAAGGCTGCCTTGCTCCCTTGCAAAATAAGGCACTGCGCCACTGATTCCCCCCCTCAGCTCTGGACTGAATTACTCTTGCAGTTTCAAGAGCTTCATGCATATTTTCCAAATCTCACACTCAAGGTACTAAAGAAATGGTTGGAGACCATCCACCCTTATCATTCTCTCGCTGTGATCACCAAGCTTTACAGAGAAGTAAAGAAGAACCTTGTACTTCCCAAGTTTAGTCACAAAGAGGAAGCAGGACAGTGTCAGATCCTTCAAGGCCACAGCCTTACCACCATGCTCCCAATTCCAAATTTCTTCCAGTTTACTCTGGTGCTTCCCTCTGTGTAACACATGTTAAAGCATGACAAGTACAGCAGAATAAGCTGTGCAATGTTATTATAATGCTGCCAATAGGATCAAAATTAAAGCCAGGCTTTAAATATATCACATGGCACATGAACTGTATCATCTGTATCTATCCAGTACCTGCTCTTCCTCAAAAGAGTGAACTTCAATTGGTCATTCCAGTTTTTCTGCAGGCAAACATAGCTAAACCAATCCCTTCTTGTTGGGAATGGGAAAATAAAGGACTAATAATGAAAATTTCATAACACAGAGATTGGCAATTTGTTAAGAAATACATCTATTGCATGTTCAGGGTAGTTTTATCAAATTAGTCTTCACTGTTTTCTCTTTCCCTACTCATAATTACAAACATCACACAGTAGGCACTAAAACTTTCTAAAGTAAATTCAAAGCAAAACCAACACAACTGCTGAAAATTCCACACATCACTGTAAAAACCTCAACCACTCCAAAACTATTTTTACAAATGCTATTTTTACTGTCTGGATGGTCTTACCACCCCCACCTAGTTTGGCATGACCGTCCTCTTACAGAGCAAAACCTACCTCACGTGCTTCTTTGTAATGGCACTTGCTGATTTCAAGTAAAATTTCTATTAAACTCTGTTTCAACAGACTTACCTGTCCAGTGTCAGGGTCAACACAAACTTAGAGAACTCAGCTTTAAATTCCTTACAAGACAGGACTGAAATCAAGCAGCAGAAAAATTAAATGAGAACATAAGCCCTACATGAGTATTTGAGAGGTATCCCTGCCCCACAGCTCCAAACCGCTTTGACAGAAACAAGGAGTTTAGCTTAGGGGTTGCACCTATTTTCTCTCTTCTGTTTCTCTTTTATTCTCATCTCCTGTGTATGCAGGAAGAACTGGAAAATATCTCATATGGAATTGATAATGGACCTACTGGAATTCAAATATTTACCAAAGGGGAATCAGTCATGCAGTGCTTTTTCCTGCCAGCAATCATATATTCCCAGCACGGATAACATTTTCACATATAAATAAAGCCACATATCATTCCTGCTTCTACTTGGAAAGTATTGAACTTAAACAGCTATGGAAAAAAAATACAGCGCATCAAAATCCACCCAAACCTTCACATTTTCATGCTGAATTTTTAAATTAAAAATACTATTCACATGCTTAAAGACATGCATGTGCAGTAATATCTGCAGATTTAAAAATCTCTTTCAGTACTCCTGCAAATCAAGTAAGATATTACCAGCTATAAGCACTGAGGCTGCAAAGCCAATTTCCATTAGTTCTGGTTCTGACCAAGCCACTCCATGGAAATATCCCAATTGTTTGTACCACTTAAATTATCTCAGTCAGACACCTAAATGTGTTTGTTGTACACCCCATTTCAGCGTCAGGTGTCATGCTACGCCACCACGTCAGTTCTTACAGAGGGAAATGGTTTATCAGTAACTATTTCTCTCAGCATGGAGCAAGCAATAGTGGAAAGTGAAAACCAATTTAATTTAACAGGAGGGATTCATACCATGGCACGCAGTTGTCCATTAACAGAACAAACCCCTGCCTCCCTCCCTTTCTCCAGTTGGCAATTGCAGCAAATCTTCCATGAAAATACATTTCCTGTAATGTTCTGGTCATGGCTGGCAAGAGCTGCAACCCATTTCCATAAAGCCACCATGTGGAAAATTGCCTTGGCTGTTAAAATGGACTAATGCAAAGGAATTTTTTTCTAAGTGTTGAAGGCATCAATCCTTTTTAAAAAACACCACGTTGCAGGACATTAGCTGATCACCCACCAGCTGCAAGGCAGGGCCCTCACACTAAACAGTAAGAATAAAAAAAGCCCTTCATCCGAGTATCACTTGCAGACCACTAACTTGGCAAACATAACGAGAAGAGAAGCCTGAAGGAACTTTGCAACAGCAACTCTGTTTTCACCAAAGAATGATCCTCATGCTGCAACTGTGAATCAACAAGCTTCCACAGTATTAGTTAGCCCCCCAAAAGTTAAATCCTGAGTCTGCAGCCAAGTGGCTGCATCACAAGACAAGTCAGACTGTTAAAGGAGATGCTGTAAGGCTTTCAGGGCTGGAATCCCATTCTCCAATACTCTTGTTACTCTTTAGGTCCCAGGGACTCACAGAAATCCCATTTATTGATTCTTGGCCTACAGGGCTGATTCAGCCCATAATTCTTACCTACAGCTGTCTCTGGCCTCTCCTACACTGCTTTTGCACAGATGAGCAGAACACATCTCTCTTGCACACTGCCCTCCCTGAGCTCTTCAGCTGTGCTGGACCAAGGACGAGACACAAATCTGGTGCCCAGGGTGAGGGCGTGCAGCTCATGCTGTCCGGAATCTCTCATCGCTCAAAGCACATCTTACAGAGTTGAAGGAGCTTTGCACTCTGACTCTGGAAGACCCCTCGAACTTCAGGGTGTTACAAGACCAGAAGCTGTTAAATGAACTTGCCTGAGCTGGAGAAATCTCCCAGTAGATTTTACAGAAATGCCTGTGGGCTAAGACACAGGTGGGGGAGGCACCTGTTTTTGGAAAGGGGAGACACTCAACCTACAAGACTTCAGTGGCACTGATTAATCTCAAACCAGTTCTTAAATTGATAAATGTAAACTTGCACAGATTCCCTGATATGTTTTACAAGTGACACAACCAAATTACCTGCAAAAAATTAAACTTGGTTACAGTACTTTTGCACATTAAAAAGATAACAAAGCGTTATCATGGTACCATTTGTATAGAAAAAGCTCACAAAGCTTATGCCAAGAACCATGAAGTGCAGGACAGCAGTGGCGTTACCAAAACCTTTTGCAAGACTGGAAAGTGAGAGAAAAACTCAGGAAAACATTCAGGAAATTCAGTATTAGAAAACTAAGAAACTGAAATCTCTGGGCATGCATAGCTTGCAATGCATCCGCTGCACATTTGGGAACTTCTCAAAATCAGGCCAAAGGTGTCTATAGTCAGGGACTATTATAGCTGTACTAAAAATATGGATATTTTTGAAGATATAAGGTTTGTTTCAGAAGTCCAAGGCTTTGCAAAACTAAAATAAACCAGAAAAGAGGTCCTAGAAATCTTTAATCACCAGGTGCTATTATAGCAGCAGGCCAATTTTGGACTACTGTACAAGAAGGAAAGGTAAAGATCACTGTAAGCCTTAAGAAAGGGTCATTAAAGCAAAGGAGAGATGTTTTTTAAGATTAAATATCTATGATTAAAAAAACTGATAGAGCACAGAAAAATATGTTTGCGAGCATGTAAGTTCTCTGAAATTTAAATATTGTTGTGATACATTCCTTGACTACAAAATTCTGATGGCTGTGTTTCTAGGCTCAAAGCTGTGCCTAAGGCAACAGATAAATACAACAATGAGTTTCCCAGTTCTGTCCTTCCCGGCCCCAGTAAGAAAAGATGATGTACATGAACAGAAAAGCTACTTTACAATGTTCTTCTGTCTCTTCAAACTTCACTGGTTTTCTTTTCTGGAAAAAAACCCCCATCATATTATAAAGTTGATTTTTTTTTTTCAATCCTGAGAGGCAGTAATGGAAAAAAAACCCCAGGAGCTAAGAAACAGGAATAGAGGAAGACTGCATGACTCTATGTTGTACATGCCATCAGAAGGGTGTAGTGTTTTGCTACCATATGTGCTTAAGAGAAGCATCCATATTTCAGAGTACAGAAAATGCAGTTAAAGGGGTGAGTGAAAAAATCGACATGATGCTGATTTCTTTCTGTATAATCTCGTTTTCTATTTATCATATCTGCTATGCAAAAATTTAGTTTGTGCAGGGTCAGTGAGCAGCTGAGGTATCTTGAAAGAAAAGTCTAACCTTTCCTAATCACCTGCACTTCCTGTAACCACTCCATTAGCCCTTTCCCTGATTTATGATTCCCACACTGTCCCTGTGATTAAAAGCCTGATGGGTTGTTTGCATTTCTACTTAGGCTGATTATTTTTTGCCCTTCCTCCAGCTTCAGCCACCCTGCAGATGACAGGTCTAAGGGTCCAACACTCATTTCCAAAAGCCACATATCACAAACAGGATGCTGCCCTACAGCACTGCTCCCCTCATGCCCACCACACAGAGAATGAGCACTCTGTATCTGCTGGGAGTTTCAGCACTGGCCACTGGGTTTTGCTGTAACTCAAAAAAAGTTTCAATTTCTTCTCTGTCTGGACTTGAAAACCTAAAGTCTCCAGAAATTCTAGTTAGATTGAACTGAGAAATCACGTTTTTGGTTCAGGTCCCTATAAGCATTAACAATTAAAAAAAAGCTAGAAGCAGAGAAATTCTTCAGCCTTTTCTCAATATACTGTGAGCAGACTGTCTTTCCTATGTAAACTATTTTAAACAAGGTCACAGTTTCATGAACTTCTTGCACCTGCAGGCTGTTTTGCAAGATTGTTACGGCTTTGACTTTGAAAATATTTTGGAATCGGGATCTTAAAACTTGGCCAATCCTCTCCAGGGGTGGATGGCCGAGGAACCAATTACCTATTGCCACTCAACCCACTTTTTGCGATCTATCCTATATAGGAGTCAGAAAATTATTAAAGAAAAGCTGCGGCTTCCACTTGTTGATGAGCCTGGACTCTGTGGCGTTTTCTTTATGCGCCTCAGACGTAACAGCGACAAACCCCAACCTGAAAAGTGTCATGGGTTTTGCCTGACTGACAAAGCAGCTGCTGGGTGCTTCTGAGAAGACTGCCTCCCATTCCTGCTGGCATCTCCTGTCTGGTCAGACAGGTACTTCAACAGCGCAGTGGCAGACAGAGAGAAAGCACAGCTTAATGGAAATGAGGTCCCACGATGTCTGCAAAGGAGAACAGCCACAGCAACAATATGTAGGGTCAACCTAAAAAATAATCCTCATGCTATGTCAGAGACATGGCTAGTCAAGAAACTCACATGCATCCCAACAATTAAGCGACACAATGGATTTACTGCTGTGAAAACACAAAACCGGGAGCCAGGTGCCATGACCAAGCCCAGCATCTGTGGCATGATTATTGAGCACAAATCACACTTCTGCGAGGCTGGAAGAACATGCTAGAGTGGCTGGTTTGCTATTCTGTCATCATCTTTGTAGCTCTGTGAGCATGTACCTGCTACTGCACAGCTGGAAAATGCCATTGTGTCCACAGAGGAAGCCAATGGTTATGCAAGTGGTTGATGCACACCCCGAAGCACAGTGCACTCCCCAGGCCTGTGGGTTCTGAACGAGTAACCTCATGTATGTTAAGTGCCAGCATTTGTTACAACTATTTGTAAGGCCACAAAGATGCTTACGCGTACAAAGGGCACCTATTTTTGGTCGGTCAAAAAGAAAATTCCACAAATGAAAAATTAATATAAATCTGAGTCTTGGCAAACTGTTATAATGCTGAGTAACACAGTAAAAATGCAGATTTTCTTGCTCAGACCTGTCTACCAGCTCATGTCTACAAACTAGCTTACTACCACCTGCTGAAGGTAACAAGAAATGTAACACACCAAGAGCGTCTGGTTAGTAGTTTGGCTAAAGCAACAAAGTTATCCTTCATCACCTCTGGAATCACAGAATCTTTCTTTATTAAAGTAGCTGTCAGTATTAATAACTTTGCAGAGAGGTGTTTTAGTAAGAAGCCTCAGCCATTTTTACTGTGCTTCATCACCCTCTCATGCCACCAAGTTTTGCTTTTCATTTTTCACTCCGAAGACAACAGAGAGACTAGAAAGAATTTTCCCTTCCTTTCACCAAAATTGCCAACAATCCTTTTTCATCATCATGACATGCCAAAACAACAATACATCTCCTCCCATGGCCATCGTTTTTCTCTCTCACAACTGGACTACTACTGCGTGGCACATCAAATGTTAGAAAAACACCGTGGTTAGTACCTGCCAGGTCCCATGATGTTATTCCCCTTGCGTTGAAAGAATATGATTAACTGTAGTTTGTACTGCATCAGTAAATTTTTTTTTTTTGCAGGCACAGAATTCCATATATTTATAACTCGTGGCACTTCATGAACTTGTGAAATCTTCTGCGCTTCTTTCTGAAGCGGAAAACAGTAATTTCAGCAGAAATATGAATTTCATTATGTCTGACTGACAAGCTCAGGCCACATAACTGACTTAACACACACAAGGCGTGCTCCCTTTTCCCTTGATTTATGAGTCTCCACCATAGTTTGTTTTTTTTTGCTGCAGGAACAGAAGCAGAGTATATTTATATAACTATTGTATCCCCCCCCCCCGCCCCTTTTAATCGGAAACCTTTATATAGAACATCTGTTGCTGCAAGAGCAACTGGAAACTACTGTGACTGTGCTGTAGTAACAGACCTCATGGCAGTCTAATACAACTACCAAACATCCAACCCTTCACAGGCAGGAGTTTTGAAAAACACCAGCACCTTTGAAAAGGTATGACAATTGCAATAGCACTATCTTCCATGTTGACCCGCCACTAAACTCTTTTATTTCAAAATAACTGCCAGAAAGAAAAGATCTTGTTGTGTTTTTCAGCTGTCTGCACGTTATTTCAACTACACATTTTTTGTTAGGTGATTTAATTTTAGACCTCCTTTTTCACTGAAGAACCCACATCTAATACAGAGCTCTACTCCCCACTTTAGTTCTAACCCCAAATATGTTATCATTTACTTCTGCTCACACCTTACATGCCGTGATCCAGCAGTCCACTAAAAAAATCACTTCAAAAACGTAGCAAGTTTAACTCTGTGAACCACACAACAGTGGAGCAATAACCTACAGCAGAATGCCTTTAAAAAACCCACCCAAACAGCAGCAATTATATCACACAGCTTTTTGTGCTACCAGAGGCTCTGAAAGGAAGCTGACTCAACAGTCAAGGACTGAAGAGTGAGGAAAACCAAACATGAAATTTCCACTTCCTCTACACATGCTTTCAGCATAGAAAAGGACCCAGTCAACAAAATAACAAGCTCTGACTACCTTTGGCTTGTGAAACGGGCTCTGATGAAATAAAACAGCCCTCCAAAACCCTCAAACCACCCGGCTTCTCTGCCTTCTCCCTGCACACCTGAGGTGACATGAGTCACACCTGAGTGTAGCTCTTGGACATGCAATTGCTAACGCAGCCCAAACTGCAGACATCACGTTTTCAGCACATTAGCACAAAAATACATTTAACAAGAATTGTTAAATTCTTCTGATTTTTCACATGCCAACCTGAAAATCCATGAAACCATGATTGCCACTGTTTCACAGATGCAAAAAATAGGTTTTATACCTCTGGGGTGAGGAAACATAATGGTAGTTGTAAAAGGTTTCACTATACACCATTGAACTGGCTTATTAAGATAATAACTTGTTTTTCTAATCACTCTTCAATTAAAACAAACAAAATGAATCACTGAGCCTTTCCTTCCCAGTGCAGCTGTATGGCACACTCACATTTTGCAGTTTTTTTAGGTGGTGAATCAGTGGGAAATAAAGAACGCCTCCCTCGTATACTTCCTTTTCTCCTCTCACCTCACAGCTCCTCCCCACCTCCCTCAGAAATACCCACAGGTGTAAGCGTTCTCACGACATCTGCACACACACACACCTCATCTATTTCTTTAAAATGCTTTGTTTTAGAGTTCCTGGGTGACTTCTCTTCATTACAAAGAGTTCCCCCATGGGTGCAGAGGGGTAATAAGGGCAAAGCACCTGCTGTGACAGATGAAGAGATGTCAACTTTTGGTTGTGAGTGGTAAAGCACCGGCTTTCAAAGGTTCTGTTTTCTCTGCCAGCCCTTTTCTCTGGACATCTTCCCACTTCTTACCCCAACTCATTTCATATTTAATTCTCAAAACTCTTATTCCAAAAGAAGGACAGTCACAGTTCACAGTCTGTACTCACTGCCTTACATTGACCGTTGCTGAACTGTACGAATCCATCCAAAAAATAGATCTTTAAAAAAAATCCATTCTACACTGTCAAGCATAAAGACTTTGACAGGACATATGGGGCCAAGATCACTGAAATGCACAGCAGCTTCATTTCAAAGTGCTTTTCTCTCTTTAGCAGCTAATGTATCTGTCAGGACAACAAAATTAAGCAAAATAAAATAAAATTGCCTTTGCAGATCCACCACTGACTCAGCTACAGCTCAAACACTTTTGGTACAAATTGAAACCACTGACCTAATTATGAAGCAGAAATGATGCCTACCTCTCTTTCCCATCTTCCCCAGCAGTCTGGGAACTCAAACGAAAAAGCTGGAAAGCACTTTTCTCCTTGATGCTTTTGCTGCAGAAAATCAAATGACTTAAGAACAAAGGCCTGTAGGGAAGATGCAGCAGGCAAGTAAGGATCACCTGTGAGTTCCTTACCCTGTCATTTCACAGATGAGCCCCCAATCTTTCCTATCAGCATTACTCGCTGCTTAGAGGGCAGCTGTCAAAAACCTCAAGGGTTAAGCAGGGATTGAAATAGGAAAGACACTGGTCCTGCTCCCTTCTGAGCATTTTACAGACAAATAACTGGCAATTTACACTTTCATATGTGAACTTGAGTGACAAAGGATACCAGACAACAAGAAATGGCAACTTCAGATTGCGAAAATGAAGAGGAAATTAAAGCAAGGAAAAAAAGGGGGAAAAAAAATGACCAATGTATGTGGAATTTTCAATTATTAAGGGCTTGGCCCTCTGAGATGCTCAGTGGATTTTTCAAGGCAAGAAAATATATGAGCTTACTGTGACTTTAGTGGCATAAGTCTAAGCCTATTCTCAGTAGTAATACTGCTGAAAAACATACCACCAGGTTAAAGAGCGTATCTTATGATATTCTATGAACAGCAAGGAAAATGTAGGAAAAATACAAATTAAATTGTTCCCTGCAACACACTACTAATGCATCTGTCTTCAAACTGCAGATAATTCAGGATGCTCAGAAAAGTAAGCACATGACAAGTTTAAGAGGATTCCCAATTATTAAACTGAAAAAAAGTGCCAGTAAGCAATAGTCCCTCTTAGGCTTCTTTTCAAGAAATTGTTGCTTTATTGCCATTATAAAATGGTAGTTCTTAGCTCTATCAGTTTCTTTTTAGAAATTAGATTTGTGTACTTTTTAAGAAACCAAGATGAAACACATTAAATTTTAATATTACATGCAAAGTTTCAGAAAGAGATAGGACCAAACTTAATCTCTCTAAGATTAAAGATCTGTCTGAGCCTCTGTCAGTGAACATCCATAACACACTGAGGAAGCTGCTCATTTCCCATTAAATAACAATTTTATATATGTTATTATATAATGTTTATATATGTATGCATAGTATACAATGTGCCTATTTTTATTACTCAGAAATAAAAATAAACGTAGTAGATTTTTACCATCTACTTGCACCGATCACTTGAAGTCATAAAATATTTTGTTAGGCACAGCTTTGGAAAAATTAGTAGCTTGGCAGGTGCCAGCCAAATGGTTTTGCAATCCTCACAAACTACATCTCAGTAAAACACTTGTGAGAGAAGCAGCTCTTCAGCCACCAGTGCTGGTTGGCCAGGTTTGCCTAAGATAAAAGTTATTTCCAAAATGAGTATCAAAACACAGGTACTGAAATAGTGAGAAAACCAGGAGTAACATCATCCTTCCTGGTGCTGGAGCAATGCCCCCCAAGTGTCTTGTAGAAGGACATTTTTGAGAGTGAAGTTACAACCAGCAGCAAAAGAAACGTTTGGAAGTAGGACAGCAGCACTGAAAAATGAAATTGTGTAACACAGGGAAGGAGAGAAACAACCTTCAAGAGAAGATAGGAAGCAAGGACTCAGTTCTCAACGGGCAGGTTACCTGCAGGAAAGACACCAAGGCATCTGGGCACCATAAGAGGAACTCCATGCCTGATTTCTGCTGAGCTTGGTAGGTGGATCTGTAGTGTTTGCAGGAAGGTTCAAATGGCCCTTAATCAACTCAATCCCAGGTCTGCACTTCTTGTTAACAGCGCAGAAAAGCCAGAGAGAAATGCTTATAACAGAGTTCAGGACCACGCTCAAAAGTTGTGAGATTACTGCCAACTTAATTTGAGGTACTCAAATTAAGTTGGTACTCAAGCAGTTTATGCCCTTGGGTTCTAAAGACAACTGATGTGAGCAGAGAGCTCAGCAGGAGCACAGGAGCGTTCTCACAGCACTGGTGACGCCTTCTGCACCTGGGCGTGGAGGAGAGCATGCGGAAAAGCTTCAGAACGGTATCTTTACACACACCTCTATACAGACAACAGCACTCAGGGTGGACGCTACAATTAATGTTGCAAATGCTTAATTTCAGTCCAGTGCACTCCACAGAACACACAAATCCCTGTAGGAAAGGCAGTGCGCTGCATGCCAGAGTGGACTCTGCTGGAGTTGAAAACGTTACTGTATTTAGCTTCCACCTCCGTGCTCCCATTCAGCAACCACTATTCTCTTAAAACATCAGTGTGCAGGGCAGGAGACAACAACTGGCAAACCCCAGAGATACGCTGTCCATGCGTGATGGAAGCTCAAGCACCTGCCAGAGCTCCTTGCCAACATAATTAAATTGTGCCATTGTAGATTCTTCGGACAAGGTTTCCAATAAAGCATTTCCCACTTCATTTCCTGCCAGAATTCAGAAATGCAAGTCCACATTCAAGCGTGCTTTGTGGCACGCCATACAACTTTTCATTCTTTTATTTTTTTTCAGTGATGCTGCTGCTTAAGGCAAGTGTTTAGTACTGGAATGACCAAGCATAACTCCAACATCTGCTCTCTGAAGGAGAGGAAAACAAAAGAATAAACCATGCTCTAGTATTCCATCCCTTTACATTTCTCAATTAAATAAAAAAAAAAAAAACAAAACAAAACAGGAATCCTTCTTGCTACTGAGAGCATCGCTATCTCTTCCTTTACTCAAAAACCCAACGTACAGAAAACCAAACTCCTAAAGTCTGATGGACACCTTTGCTGTTTCTTGCCAAAGACTTACTGCACAGGTATATAGGTGTAAGAGCTGCTGAACCTGACCACATTACACCTTTTGCCTGTATACCATAAAAATCACAGGGCTGAAAAGCTTAGAAATTGGGCAGCACTCTGCTTATACACAGCAACTCTCATGAAGATCAAGCAGTGACAATGCTTGTCCTCAAAGCCATTGATCCAAACCTGCTTTTTCAGAGCCTCTGGCATGCGTGTGGTACCTGACAAAGCTTCCCAAAATCTAAACCTCCCACATCTCTCTGTTCATGGAAACCATAAGTTGGATGTGGACTAGTCCAACCCAGAAAACAACCTGTCTGAGACTGCACCCTACAAATTAACTGAGTGCCAATTAATGAGTGCCACTCCAGTGGCACTCTCACTGGAGGCATGCCAGGGAGCCTGAAGCCAGAAAAGGCTTGAAGGCAAACGGAGATTCTTGGACAGCGAGCTAAGGTACCTTCCAGTGTCCTCTTCATGCCTTCCTTTTCTGCCAGGATGCAATTGGATACAGCACATAAACCCAAGCAGTGTTGCCATGCAAGGCCAGAAAAGGATTAATAGCACCAGAGCCAGTGTCTTGCTGCCACTGAAACCAAGAGTGCTGAGCTACAAGTCAGCATCGACAGCCCAATCTTTCTTTCTGTCAGACACGAGTCCTCTTTTGACAACTCCAGATTAGATCAATAAAGCTCTTCAGTGCGACACCTTATCCCCATTTCAGCTCTGAGCTCTCCCACGGCCACGAGAGCTCTCAGGAGAGAGCTGCAAACCAAGATCTTTAGTTAGTGTACCTCTCCTGAGACTGCTATGCATGATTGAATTTCATTACTAAATTGTTGAAACTAAATCCAGACTTTTTTCAGAAGCGGCTAAGAATCCTACGACAGGTTCACTTAATTCTGTGGCTTTCAGAATGAATTCCATCTTTCTCAGGTTGAGAGTTAGTCAGTGCTGGCATCTACAGTTCTTTTTTTCCTCATGTAGAGGAACAGAGATAAAGAGGGATAAAGGGGTGGTGGCACCAAATGGTTAAAATAAAAAAAAAAACTAAAAAAGAAGAAAAATTATAATTGCTCCCGCGTGTGAAAAACAAGAGTTAATGGCCAGAGGTTCTGTGCAACATGTGTACCTGACCTCCTGATGCTGTGATGGCACGGTTCCTACCTCTGGTAGAGGCTGCTGCAGCAAGCAAAACAAACAGCAAATACTTTTGACTCAAGACTGTGGCCCAGGTTTCACTAACCTTGGCGTCTGAGGCAGGCAGCGGCCGCACGGCTGCAGTACCTCCCAACGCAAACACCGCAGGTTTGCTGTTACAGTGTCTGAAGGTTTGCTACCACGCAAATTTATGGCATGCCACTTACCCCCTGAAACCTGTGGGCAGGGATTGTCATAGAGCAGGTGTGAAGTGGCTCTCCCCTTTCTGCTGAGGCTGAAACACTGCACCTTACCTTGGGAGGAGGCAGGGTGAGCAATCACCTGCCAGCAACCCACATCCTCACCTGGCACTAACCTGCTGATGGAGCCAAATCCCGAACTGCTCGTTCTTGAGACACCTCCCTTCTCCCAAGCAATGAGGACTCTAATAAGCTACAGGAGGAATCAAAACTATACAAATGTTGAGAAAGATGAACTCCATATTTAAAGTCCAGATCGATGTTTATTTTTGGTACTAACACTGGGTCTCTTTCTGTCTTTGTGCCTTCAAACACATATGGGGAAACTGCTCCTGTCTCCTGGGCTAGCTTACAATTCACTGCCTTTATGAAACCTTCTTCAGAGCTGTACAGTGACATTAAAAAAGAAAGGAAGAACGCCCAGTACCTGCCCAAGGTACTGAAGTGATGGCCACTGGGGCTATGTCCAAAAGTCTCATTTTAAAGGCCACATTTCTCCTGCACTCCATGTTGTGTGCATTTGAAGCAACTTTTCTAACCTGAGTATGTGGAACATTTTTGGTCCTTGTGTTCAAGGACCAGTCGGATAAAAGTTTGGAAATTTAGTTAAAGAACAATTGCAAGCAGGACGTATTGCTCCCTCCACAAGCCCTTGGAGTTCTCCTGTATTTGTCACTCAGAAAAAAAGTGGTAAGTGGTGTTTGCTTCATGATCTCAGAAAAATAAATGCAGTCATAGAGGACATGAGAGCCCTGCAGCCAGGACTCCCATCACCTACTATGATTCCTTGAGACTGGCACTTGACGATCATTGATTTAAAAGATTGCTTTTTCACAATTCCTCTGCACCCAGAAGATGCACCGAGATTTGCCTTTTCTGTGCCCAGCCTGAATATGCAAGAACCTTTGCAAGGATACCACTGGGTGGTTTTACCCCAAGGGATGAAAATTTGAATCAGAGAACTAAAGTGAGATGATTCATGGGTGTCAGGATCGCAGTTTTGACACTACTCTAAATATGCTTCAAGAGCAGTGACATGCTCTGTACCTGTGTCCCATTCTACCATCACTCTTCTATTTACAAAGAGCAGAGACTGGGTCTGGCATGCCAGAGAGGCTGCCTGGAGAAACCAGAAACCATCAGTGGAAGTGTTAGAACATCATGAATGACTTGGCCATTTGCATAGCTCAGTTCCTCCATTCTACCTTACTTGCTCAGGTAAGGCTTCAACAGAAATAGGGGTCTGCTTAGTGCCATATAGCTAGTCACATTCTAGAGAGAATACCTGTTGCCCAAGAGCAGCACTGAAAATACAGACCAGGAGGCTATGAGCTTTTAGCACATTAAGCATGTTCTGCATTGATCCAGTGACCCGGGGGCTGAAAGCTCCAGGTATCTCCTCATCTGACCTCAAAGCACTGGTCCCACCTCCGTCTCTCACCAGGCAGAGCACTTAAAAGAACCATCTGCATGCTAATAACTCCTCCTGCCTCTCTTGCGATGCCATCAGCTGTGTGCTGAACAGAATGAAGAATGAATTGCTCAAAACTTGCCTGTGGCTTTTCCATACAGGCTTGGAGGTGTGATTTAAAAGCATGGCTTAGAAGCACGTGAACTTTTTTATAGAGCTTAGAGGGATATTAAACAACCGGGCCTTTGTTTCAACTTGCATCATCAAGCAGGGTGGAAAATAAAAAAGGATTATGTGACATGCAGAGTAGTCCCAGCTTTAGCCGTTAGTCACAGTTAAATTACTTATAACTAGGAAGGGGGAAGAAAAGCCAATAATCAGAATGAATCAGTATAACCAGCTCCAACTCCAAGCTCTCTCACCACTATAAACAACTACTTAACTATTTTCTGGAGCAAGACGCCTGTATTCTTAATTGCAGAAATACACCAAGATTCAAGATTTCCTGCTCACACCCAGTAACTGGATTTGTTTGAAGGAAGAACTCTTTGTGCTTTATCCTGTGGGAAGTTGTTAACGCCCAGTTGTTTCCCCCTCGTATTCTCTCCTCACTGACTCCAGAGAGACCACTTCACATGAAAAAGAGTTTTTCTCAAGACGGGACTATTACAGCAAGATATGTATGCACGATACAGTAAATCCTGATGCATCCAAGAACTTTGTGACTGACACCTTTGGAATTCAGTAGCACTGGTTCCTATCTATACCATTTTGGGTGTTTTTTACACATATTACGTGATGATTTTCAGAATAATTCAACGCGTCATGGTTCATACAGATAGAGCATCCGGCTTGAGTTTAATGCATCTATTTTAACTTGGTTTAGTTTAAACTTTCACAAACATCGCAACACAAGCGCAGATTCCCAGGAAAAGGAGGAAAGCGCCACATAAATTCCTTGGCGTGTAAGTAATTCTATTTATTTCCATAAGAGAAAACCGTTCTCAGATCCTTTCTGCGCTAGGCAAGAGTCGCTAAATCTCACTTACCCACAATGGTAGAGCTGACAAATGTAACTGTTCTTTTTGTTCTTTTGAGCAGTTATTTCCAGATTTGGGATTGGCTGGGCTTCAATTCAGAAAACAGACTTTTCATGACAATCCCCAAATAACTCCAGAAGTTCAGAAGAATCAGGAAGTATCCTAATTAGGAAAGGGGTCAATTCATCCTGCCTGAAGTATTTGGCAGACCAAGCATCCCGCATCTCCAGAATGCTCAAAGAATCCATCCTTCAATTCCTGCAAGGTTTCCAGCTGAGTGATGCACTGACAAGCAGTGCTTTATCATGGCTAACCACGATCCATGCAGCAGTCAGGACAGACTGTTGATCATCCAGCACATTTTATAAATTGCAGCTGCACCCCTCCTGCTGTGATTTATATTGTCATTACAGCCCAGCTACACCTCAGGTGTTAAGTCATCCCCCTCCAATACCAGCTAGAGTACAAGGAATAAAATGCTCTCACCAAGAAGGCCCTCTGACAGCAAGCCGTAGGGGAAAGTTATTTCCAAATGGAAGTAGTCACACTGTGGACAGTCTGCAGAAAGATTTACTTCTGCATTTGTTTCAAGATATTTGGAAAACCGATTTAGAAGATCTTTACTTCTAGTGTCTGACTGAATGACAGGAAATCTCACGGTTACCTCGGTTACCTGGTACATTATATACACAGTCCCATCCAAGCTCACTCCCTCAGCAGATCCTGAGACAGGAAAGTCCATCATGCTGTACAACACTGCTTGTGGCGAGGCACAACCTACTACTGTAAAGAGATGGATGAGCACTCAGCAAACACATATTGTCATAGATTTGGTGTCCTGGCACATCCCATGGGGAGCAGTCGAACACTTGCCTCTGTTTCTGCATTTATAAAAAGCACAAATAATATCCCACCTCAGGATGGCCAGTAATTATGTGACATTACCAGTTACACTGCGGAGGAATTTGAAGAAACAGAGTATGTACACATTCACATCCTGTGAATATGGCCCTCAAGAACAACAGCCCTTTCACACCTCTGCCAGGCAATGCCTTTTCCTCTGTGGTTTCAAGACTGGTAAACCAAGACTGGGATACCAACATTTCCCCATTTCTTGTGCAGACAACGTTATTTCAAAAGAGCTCCAAGATGATGCCCCTTAACAGACAATAAAAAAAACCTACTGTTGAAATATTTCAGGTCAGATGGCAAGGAGCACTTTCCCCGAGTACGAAAATTAGGCAAAGTTCTCTGCTGCCTTTCGGAGATGATGCCTGGGCTATTCACAAATACGGACTCGCAGGTATAGCACGGATCCTCCCTTCTTAGGTAACAAAAGAGTTTGCTGGTTGGTGCTGCTTCCTTTCACATCCTGCTGTGCTGGCTGTGTCACAGGGGAGATGCTCTCTGAACAGCTCTGGTGACAGAAGGTGGGAGCAGTGCCTGGTTCCCCCAGACACCATGAGAGGAGCCACCCCTGCATGTGTGAGCTCAGCTGTCTGGGAGGAACACAAGACCTGTGCTGCACAGTCACAGGGCCCAGCAGCCCCTCACATGCAGGGATCACCCTACAGCTCAGCACCGTAGGAGCTGGCTGTGCAAACAGTGTGCATAGCCCAGTTTCAGCATTGTCAAACAAACATGAAACTTGCCCGGGCAAGCTGGGACAGACAGCCGGGCTAAGAACAGCCTCTGCTCACTTCCCTGAAGTACATAATAACATGGGCAGCAATCCAGCTTCTATAATGCCCAGCTTCCACACCCCTGGCTGGGCCTTCTGCTGGGATGGAAACGGGATGGACAATTTCCTGTTTGCTTTCCAGTCGGTGAAATCCTATTAAGCACAACTGTTTTCATCAAACCATTTCAAACGTTCCGACAAAACAATTGTATTACTCCTGCTGACAGCTACTGTTACACGCGCTGTGGAAACATTTCAGCTAACTGTGGGAATATTTCTTCCCAGGAACTGCTGTCTTAGGCAGGTTAACACCTAGATAAGAACTGCTGGCATAAGCAGAGTCCAGAAAAATCTTCAGTAATGTTTCTGAGAAAGCCATGTCCAAGGAAGACCTGTGCCCCCCACACCGCTGACCACACAGGGACCTGCTTCCCAAACGGAGGACACTCAAGGGAATGTGGAAAACTTCTGTATCACAGCCACTGCAAGTTCATCCATTTCCAGGCACTAATCCTGATTTTTGAGACCTCCCTCGAGCTTTGATTGGGTTTTCAGAGAAAGACACTTCTCTTTTTAATGTATTGCTGTTCAGAGAAGCTGCTACAAGCAGCATGTCACAGCATGGGAAACTTTCAGCCTAGCTGGAGGCAAATCCATGACCTCTTCAGCAGTCTTGAGGCAGTTAACACTAAGAAAAAAAGTTGGAAAGTTAAAAAGAACTTGCCAAATTATTCTTCCAAGGACTTGCCTAAATCATATTAAAAAAAATACACTCTTTGCAGATAGCAGCTAAAAGATCTAAATATGTTTTAGAAGTGAGGGACAAATGTCTTTAAAATTCACTAAGCTAGTTATCTCACAAACTCTATTGATTCACACTAGACTTTTCAAGTATTTCTCTTGCATGCTGTAGTCCAATATTATTTCTTTAAAGAATTGCACACAGTTTTGGCAGCAAATCCCAAGGCAAAGAAATTTGGTGGAAAGACAGGCCAGGAATTCAAACTATGTCTTCACTAAGATCAAAGACTTTACGATTATTTTAAAAACAGCTTTATTGGTAACTAACAAACCATCTAATACCTGAAAATCCTAGTGAACACAAGTTATGCATGATTCCCTCTTATTTTTTTCCCTTGTATCCCAAACCTCCTTTTACAACCAAAAGTTAACTACAGCTCTTCCTGTCATTGAACAACTTCCTGAAACTCCCCTTTTGGTGGGACTCACATCAGTCCTCACGACATACAATCAAACCAGAGCTCATATTCATATAATTGTGGCAGCTGTTTCTCAGTCCCTTCTTGACATACCCAAGTCACAAGAAGGAGATCACCTAGAGCCAGCCCTGTGTTAATAGAAACAGTCAACAACAGGGCTGCTTTTTAAATTCAAACTCATGTATCATTCAGTGATTTTTGTTTCATCATTTCAATATTTGGAGTGTCATTTTTTCTTAAAAACAGAAAATGAAGCTCATATAAATTGCTGGCAAGCTGTCTGCTTGGAGCCTGACTGAATTCTGAACAGTCAGGGTTGGAAACTGGGAACTGTGAAATGGAACTGCTGAAAATAGCAACTGGCTCCTTTTGAGTTTCTGTAAGGTGTGTGTTTGTTGTGTATGACTGGGCTCCATAAACTGGTGTCAGCTTCATCCAATTTAATCAAACTCACGAAAACAACCCTTTCTGAGCAGTGTCAGAAGGCAGTAGCATCTCACCTACAATATTTAAGTGTATTGACTGCATTAAATTTGACTGTTCAGATTAACAGTTGTTTCTGATGTTGGTATAGTAATATTTTGTAGGCCTAAAATTTTCTGACCTATTACGAAAGGAGCTCTTCAAGAATCAGAACAGAAAGAGCCCCCAAGTAAAAATCTAGTAATTTATGAGAGTGAGGAGGGTTAGGCAGTAAGAGAGCTCTAAAGGGAAAGAAGCAGCCTTAATTTATCAAGCTCAGAAACACAGATAGTATTGAAGCAATCAAGGTACAAGATGATGCCAACCTGGAAGAAAGTGTTAGTTCAGGGAATGGGAAATAAAATTGTTCAGCTATTATAAAGAAATAACACATTGCTCAGAAAAAGCCTATTTTCAAAGTACAAGAAAAAGAGCAGAATTAAATGCTGGGCCCAAATAATGGCTTTAATAATGAAGGGCAATATTGAGTCATTGGTAATCAGTGTAATATTACATTTCAAAATCAAAGCCACCAGCAGCAGCAGTCAGAGACACGATGCGTGTAACACAATATGGTTGTTAAAAATACAGGACCTCACCACACTGCCTTTGGCCAGGTCTAAGGCTCCACTGGAGTCAGGTCAGGTACACATAGAAAGATGGTGTCATTTTTAAACACATCTGTAAATACAGCCAAATAAATCAAAGAAAACTTCAGTGGGAAAAAATACTTCAGATTATTTATTTTGGAAATGGTGCAAACAATAACACCACCCAGAGGAGTATAATCAATGAGGCAAACTTCACTCAGATGCTCAGAACAAGAAGTTCCAGTTTTGCCCTCCTAGAAGAGATGCCAAGGCATTTCCTCACCTGAAAGGGCTCCTATGCATATGTACATCTCTTTCCTGTGCAGTATGCCACGGATGAAGCATTCCCCTTAATGGGGGTTTAATCTGAATGACCCCTACTGTACTTGCTTCAGCAGCCAGAATAAATCTGTTCAATCTTCTTCCTTGCACAACTGCCCACATCACATCTGTCTTTTCTCTTTCAAAGGCCTAAAAAAAGGCAGAGAAGAGAAGAGAAGAGAAGAGAAGAGAAGAGAAGAGAAGAGAAGAGAAGAGAAGAGAAGAGAAGAGAAGAGAAAGAGGCAAAGAACAGAAGAAGGTAATCCTGTCTTTTGTGATTTAGGGCATGTTAACAGAAGGGATGGTTTACTGCTTACGGTTACCCTCAGCGATTCCTGTTCTGCTCGTACTTTTGTCTGTCTCCACCAGGAAAGCAAAAGCTGTCAGGAAATTGGTGAGTCAGCATGCTGCTGCTGTTTCTCTTAGCTGTGAGGCATTGATTTTTCTCCTGATGCTTTGATACAGGGTCACAGGTATCCGAACTAAAATCTTTACTGAGAGCAAGGAGGTCATGGCAGCACGAGCTGTTAGTTTAAACAAAAAAGTCGATTCTATTTCTACAGCATTTGTTTGGACGTTTAAATTTTCTGAGAGAGTTGAGAGGAAAAAAAAATACAAACCCCACTTTTTTATTTAAGCTGTTTAAGATAAAAAAAGGAATGACTGGTGCAATGCTTTTCACAAAATCTTTCTAAAGTTGCTGAGTATTTCACTGTAATCAGGTACTTTATACGTGTGTATAATTAACACAAGAACTGAGGCTAAAGTGTAGAGTAACTCCAATAAATGGAAAAAGCAGCACTTTTAAAACTTTAGCACTTGTCCAGAAACAAGGTTCCTTTCAACATATCTGAAATTGGTGCAAAGTCACCACACATTTTCCAACTCTAAGCAATGCTATTTGGCAGAAAAATCTCAAATCATCTTGTTAGTACTTGAAGATTAACATTAAGCAAAAGGAAATTTGGTCTATTTTAAAAACAAAAATGCAAAGGAAGCTCTGAGGTTTCCCCCCCATGTAGAAGAGCTCCATAAAAGTGATGATAGTTATTTCAATCTGCAGTGAGGTGCAATCAAAGAATCTCTGCTTGACAGGCTGGAGATTAGTTATGAAATAAAACACAGAATCAGACCATAAAAAGTTAATTGCAAATATCTATTTTCTTGTTTAAATCGGCAGGAAATTCTGAAATAGTTCCTCTAGAAAAACATAGTTGAGCTAGAATTTACCATCAATAGGCTGGAAGGAAGGGAAAGACAGAGCCAAGCACTAATAACAAGTGAGGAAACCAGTTGCTTCTGAAGGAGACAAAGTGACTGGGCAGGAAAGTCTGTACATTAACACGAAAGTCTGAGATTTATGGTCAAGGCCAGCTTTAAGACAGACCCCTTAAGAGTCTTCAGGCTGAAATGAAGGCACAGACCTAAGGTCTGAAATTAATATAACACCAGGTGCTATTTACTATAAGTTTTTAAGAGGCTTTGAGATACACAAAAGGAATAATATAATTAATACTGCTAAAAAGTTCAGGTTACAGCTAAAGGTGGACAACAGCACCCTCTTAGCCCTTTCTGAATGCACCACTGAAGAAGAGATGCCTCAGAACATCTCATATCCTTAGCCTTATTCAGCAGTTCGTAGGGATGAAACACATCCAGTTTAGTGCATTGTACTTCTGAGGCTAAGCACGGAAATGACACAGATTTACAGCATTTAATAAACGCAGAAACAACTAAACCCTATTAAGTATACGTTGTGCTTTTCATCTGACGACCTCTCTCTGCGTGGACCTTTCCTGAAAAGCCTTTTTCCACTCAGGAGAGATCTCAGGCTCCAACAGACATGCACGGGGAAATAGCTCCTCCTTTGGCAGTAGCACACAGGACCGTCTGAAGCATCCTCTTCAGCTCTCAGACTCGACATGCTACAGTACAGGGGTGTTTTAGGCTCTTTGTGCCTTTGTGGCAATAATCTCCAAAGGACTCTTCAGGGAGATTCTCAAGTGTGGATTCCCAGCAGAGTACTCTGCTACGGAAACAGAAGGGGGAACAAAACTACATCAAGCAGTGATTACAGAAACTGTCACCTTGAGTGTATGCTAATGGGTATATTTTCCTTATAATTCTACTTCAATTCCTTTAGAAAGAGTAGAGGGTGTTTTTGAGCTTGTTTGTTTGCTTTTAAGGTCAACCATCATTGGTGAAACAAGCAAGTTTGTAATGGGCTACTTCAGCTCTGTGTTCTTCCTGTCCTTTGTTTATTCTGCAAACACAGTAACATCTTAGTTCATGAAGGTCTTTGCTTCTGATGTGTGAGTATCACTCCCTTCCATCCACATCAAGCAAAACTTCATCAGAAATCTTGACTTGGCAGCTATCACAATTGTGATTATTAGGAATTAAAGACCATGCTTCATCTTTGCTTGACAATGCCCAACTTCAGTTAATAATGGAAAATTCCTCTCTGTTCTAGTACTTTGTGGAAACACAAGCATAAACAAAGCTTTGTGGAGTTAGACTACATCACTTTGGCTTTCTAAAGCCAGCACAAACCCAAGTGTTCACTGACAAAGCATTACCTATTTAAACACAACCACAAATTTGGTAAAATTGCTTCCAAATAATTGGAAGTTTAAAATAAAGAGACATAAACCAGAGATTTTGGTTCTCTCTGCCTGCCTGAAGACAATTGTTCATGCTGCTTTCCCACTTT
Source organism: Struthidea cinerea (assembly GCA_013397865.1). Lineage (NCBI taxonomy): Eukaryota > Metazoa > Chordata > Aves > Passeriformes > Corcoracidae > Struthidea > Struthidea cinerea. The sequence goes on along the minus strand of VZTI01000139.1, from coordinate 2,070,614 downwards.
CCAAGATGTACAAAAGCCATAACCTGTAAAAGACAGCAGGATGTATAGTAGGGACACTCCAGGTGGATGTCATACATTCGATAAGACAGGTATTTCCAAGCAAATCTAAAATCAGGTGTGTCCTCTCATTACAGTCACTCTTTGCTTCCAGGTCAAAGTAACTAGAAGAGCACAGCCACAACCCCTTTTGGCTAGCTTTATCTTGATTCTTCTGGGGCTCTGCTTGTCACTGCTGTGACTAACTTCAGGGATAGGAACACGCTGGCAAGGAGTCACCAAGGACTCTGGTGCCAGCCAGAAGTGTGGGCATTGTGGACAACTATGACCCCGGTAAGGCACATCAATCTCACCTTTGGAATGAGCTCGGGAGGAAGTTTTCTTAAATAACTCCAGGCCTGCACGTCCTGAATTACTTTCTCGAAAACGGGTCCCAGGCTACATTTCTCAAATTCCTACAACAGGCAGCCAAAAGCTCCTGCTTGTCTGCTGAGCAAGCCCATTAAGCCTAACCCCACAAATCACTGAGGGAAGGGCCACAAGAGGAGGCTGGTCTCCTCCTCCTTCCTAGAAAGAGCTGAGGCCCAGGGAGGGGCAGTACTGCAATGATCCCCAGTCATAACTTCATCTTCTCCAGCAGTGCTTTCTCAACAGGTAATATGACCTCATCCAGTTCACCTTCTAGCATCCACCTAAAGACCTTCCCCAGCCTCCTGCAGGGAAGAGTCCTCACCCCACACCCCCAGCCGTGCTCCCTCCCCCAGTCACACCAGGTAATTCTGCAGCTGTTCTACCAGGCAACATCAAATTCATGTTTGCACATCGCATGCTATTTTTCACCTAAAGCCCCTACAGCGCTAATGAACTCCGAATTCCTTTCATCACAGACTCCTTCCGAGATGCAGCACAAAGCTGACAAGGTGGCATTGCTGAGGATCATCAGTTTGTATTGCTCACTGAGCATTCAGCATCTCACGCTGGCAAACCACGACCCTTCAGCAGAGCCTGGAAAGCCGGGCTTGGCATTGCTTTGGCCAAGCAGCGTCACCTAAAATGTTACAAACTCTAATAGCTCAGTAATTAACTCAATGTTTGCCTGCACTACCATGGTGGAACCCACCAGCTGTGCATCTACAGTGGACCATTCCTTCATGGCTCTCCTTACAATGGGAGTATATAGCAAAGCATCCAGTTCAGTTATTAATAAAATTCAAGCCAGCTCTTCTAAAGTAATTATTTCTAAATTGTTGTTAAAGAAAAAAGAAAAAAAAAAGGAAAACGGAATAAACAAAAGAGAAAAAGAAAAGAAAAACAACAGAAAAAAAGAGGTGATTATCCAAGGGTTTATTCCGAATACTGAACACTTTTATTTGTAGAGCAGGAAATGATAAACAGAAAAAGGCAAAATCTGAGGTCTAGGCAAAGAGTGTTTGCAAACTTCTAAGCAAGAAAAACAAAGTTATCATGATGGAACTTTGGTTTAAAGATTAATGAAAACCAGCCAAATGTATCCTTGTCAAAAATCAGGTCAGTACAAATACACACACATCCTTTTGCTTTGTCAACAACAGCAACAAAACCCAGTCAGAGTAATTAAACCTGGCATACCAGCCAAAAGTCTCAAGCTTAGACAAATACATACCCCAAAGCTAAGGTAGCTATTTGAAGAGTTCCAACTTTCAGCTGCTTTTGGTAACTATGTCAAATGCAAAGATTTTTCACTACAAAACTACCTGGCCCTTTAGAATTGTTTGGCTGTGAAAGACCAGCCTGGCTTTGTGGGCGAGCAGAACCAGGTGCAAAAAATTTCCTATCAGACTGGTAGGATTTAAAATACTCCACATGCTAAAGGTTTGAGAGATGACCCAGGCTACTGAAAATAGCTTTATATTGATATTTCTCCACCTGTCTTTCAATGAAACAAGTCTGAGGTGAACTGGTGCCCCTTGCTCCCTCCAGATATGTATTTCTCAACCCTCAAAACACACAGACCCAAAACGAATGACAAGCCCAAGCTTTTAAAAAGTGTTAATATTATAAAAATGATTTGGTAAAGCTTTTCATTCTCAAACAGTTGGTTTCTTGACAATGTGTCTCTGCAGCTCCTAAGCACACATATAATAAAAACCTCATCAAGAACAGATCCCTGCAATGGGACAGATATGTAGTTGGAAGCTGTGAAAGTTCACACTTCCGAAAAATCAAACCAACAAACTGCTGAGCCCTGTTAATTGTTTCTTTAAAAAAACCCAACCCAAAACATAAGCTGTAAATAGCTAATCAGAGAGATTGTTGACTGATCTGTTTAACAGCAGGTTTCACTAACCTGCCATGGATTTCTTACATAAAAGTATGCGGATTACAATTTTTTTTTCTTTCTACGCATATGAAACCTTGAGAAAAAAATACCTAAATTGGAAGCATGCGCACAGTTTTGTCATTTTTGTCCACAGATGAACTCAGAACCCAAACTTCTACGACAGACTAGCACAGAAACCCATACAGAGAGCCAAGGCCAAGCTCACATCTTGAGGCAGCTCATAAAAAAAAAAAAAAAAAATTAAATTAAAAAACCTACACGGTGCTTGCAAGAGCCTAACAGAAGGCAGAGCGTGTGTGTGAGCTGGGGGAGAACAGAGCCAGTAATGCCCAACCAACACTCTACCAGTTACATGGGTTCTCCCCAGCAACAGGCAGCTCCCAGAAATGCAGCTTGAAAGGAGCTCCATGCCTTGAATCCTCTCCACGTGAAAAATGCAGCTCCAGGAAAACGCCAGCTTCGACGCTCTTGTTTTCATGAAGCAGCAGAAACCTGCAGGATAGCAACAAAGCCTGGGCTGTCTGGGGTTTATTCAGGGGGTTTTTTGGGAACAGGTAGGAGGGGAAACACACAGAATTCCTTCAGTGTAATGTATTTGTTTTACTGCTTCTGCAGCACATTTCATTAGAGCCGAGTTCACGCATGAAGTGTCCTCCAAGCACAAGTTCAGAGCACCCAGGGCTGTGCTCTGGTGTTGGGAGCACGGCAGCAGAAGGGCACTGGAACCCAGTTCCTCCAGAGGCTTCCAACACCTCCAAGGGCTTGCATTCAGTCCTTTGACAGAGGGGACAAACAAGTCACTAGTGGATCAGTTCACAGATTATCCTAATTCTGGAAGTCAAATTAAAGAAATGAGTTTGGCTTTTTTTTTTCAGAATCAACTGAAGAGATTTCATCTCTCAAGTTTTAAGTGAAACAAATCGGAGGGAGCAGTTCACAGAAACTGCTTCGTTTCTGCTTGCTGAAATACCAGCATGGTGACTCAAGGCATGCATCCTAATTTTGCTTCTTTTTAAAAAAAGTCTTTTGCAACAGCACAAGAAATAATTAGGCCTCCATTCCACAAATCTTGGAATTTGCCCTCTTCTAAAGCCAGGCAGAGAACTGCAGCTAAGTGACTTAACTGATAAGCACAGCCAACTTCAGACTTCCTTGGAGTCCCCAAGTTTTACAACCCCCAAACAAATCAATCTTTCTTTTACTGGCTGTGTATAAAACATAACATTTGCTTCAAGAAGTCCAGAAGCCTTTTGAATACAAAACAGGAGAGTCACTGGGAGGGGGGTGGGAAGCAGTACTTTTTTCAGAGTGCTGACCCATCAGAGCTAACACACCCATCCCTAACACTTACTGCATCAATGTGGAAGAAAGAAAGAAAAAGAGAAAAAAATGCAGCCTTTGGCAATCTAGGGCTCCTAATCATTAAATCTAACACAGAACAACTGAACAATGAAGAAAGCTGAATTGCATTGTAAATTTATGTTCCATGCCCAGGTTATGGAATGTAGTGCAATAGGGCACTGGGCAGCAACAAAACTGCATTCCTCACAAAGGGAACAGCTTGAACCTCATGATTTGTGCATGTGGGCAATACTGAATGACCTTCATGCTTTCCAGCAATCACTGGAAGGCAGATTTATTTGCAATCACAAGTCAGCTGTGTTTTGTTTTTGGGGACAAACATATATTTGAAAGAGCAAAGATTTAAACTTTGCATTAAGTAGCAAATGCAGAAGCCAATATATCAGCTCTAAAAGCTGAATTTGAAGACTGCACTCTAAAATCCAGATTAGATTCTGAAAGAACCCCGACAGAATGGTTGTTTGCTGCTCCTTATTCTGTTTCCTTTGAGAGAGATATGTTCATAGTTCAGTTCCATCATAAAGCAGTAGCCTCTCTAGCCTATACCTTCTGTAAAAAGATGTCCCATTTCAACATAAGAGACCCAACACTCACGATGGACAAACAAAGTAGCATTGCTCTTACTGTAATGGACATAATACAAGACTATCTCTATTTTAACAAAGAAAACCCATCCAATTTTTATTTTAAACAAGCATTACCTGTCTCTTATTTGCAATTTTCTTAGGCATGAAATAGATCCCATTTTGGATAAAATGCCAACTGAACTGGACTGCAGTACAACAGAGCTGGACCCTAGGACAGTATTATTACAATAACCAGCAGCTGGTCACACTAAAACCATCCCCAGGATACAATGAACAGTAAATTCTGGCTTTTGTTTAACAGACCAAGGTGATAAACCACAGATTACCTAAAGCTTCCACATCATAGTTCTTGAACTCCTGGAAAAGAAGTTCTAACTTAGATTTAAAGGAAGTGAAGAGACAACATTAAGCACAACTCTTGCTTGATATGCAGAGAGACATGAGGGAATGGGACAGGATTAATGATTTTTCCTGCACATCCAATAATCAAGACAATTAAGAAGCATGTAGAAGCATACAGCTCCTGATGTTCCAAGACAAATGGCAAGGAAATCTTATTTACAAGCATGTGAGATAAAGCAATAGACTACTGATTCTCAGCTTCCTATGAGCAGCTGTAAGGAATTTAATTGCTACCACACAACTTGATGTGCCCCCTTCTCAGGTGCCTATACAAAATACCCAGCTGCTGAATAGAAGAAACTTGAATACTGAACATGTAACAGATTTTAATACAAAATTCCCAATGGAAGTACACAAGGCTCTCAGACAATCCATAAAGCCACACAGGTCGTTATATAAGGTTAATGGTTTGCTAGCCAAGCGCCAAGGTTCACAAAACGGGTAATTTTTCTTCCTTTTTTAAAATCAGATTTGAACTTTGTGCATTTTCCCTAACAACACTTCACTAAAATCTCAGCAGCAATTAGATGGGCAGAGGATATTTACTCCTAGGTGTTCTCAAACACCTTATTAATAAGAGCACAGGAAAGCCTCAACCCTTCAGTTACATACTTCAGTCTGCCACTGCTGGGTCAGGCAGCACGACAGCAGTCTGAGATACTTGGATGACTAACACTGAAACGGGCTGAAAACAGCAGCAATCACGACAGAGACAATAAAGAACCCCAGCAATCGCACACAGCTCCAAGAAAAAAAAAATCACTAAAAATCGCTTTTAAAAAAGGCAGAGAAAACACAGTTATGATGCCCAAACACACTTTCCTAAAGGCCACTTTTCATTTAAGGGATTATATATGATACTGACAACATACGTCTAAATAAAGTACATGGCATAAGCAAATATTAGCATGCGATCTCGGGCACCTTAAAGAATGAAACTTTAAGGCAAACAAGGTTACAAAGTATTGTAACAGAACGACTAATTTGTCCAAGGAATGTGCATAGTGTTAAAAAATAGCGATAATTTAAAAAACTGTCTTGTGAAATGAAAGACACAACAGAATATTGAGCTAAAAGAACATAATCTTTTGGAGATCTTAATATACGCCACTGTCTTTATTACAGCACTTCAAACAGAAAATTCCTCTGAAGCTTATAATTCATGAAGAGACCAAGGCAGAGAAATGATGGGCTAAGAGGGCAGAAATACACTGGGTGTTCCACAGGGATGCACAGAGGGGTGCTTTAGGATGGCTCTCCCTCTCTCCTGGTGCACGTATGAAGGACACTCAAGGAACACGTACAAGGTAGCTGCCTTCCCCAAAAGAGTTCACCTCAGGTCTCCCACCAAGATAAACAGCAAGGAACATAAAAAGGGTGTTTAAGGAGTGTTTCCTGCAATGTGCAAAAAACTGTGTGCAGACT